>NCKU01003548.1:0-14772 GCA_003675995.1 Dinothrombium tinctorium | reverse complement strand
TAAAAGTAATCGACCAAATAGGTGCAATTCACTCTGTCTTCATTCCCGATATGCCAAACGCTACAGTCGTAAACGGATGTTCATCACTAATTAAGTTGTAAACAAACTTATAGTCTTTGCTTTTGACGAGTGACTCTAGCTTTTCTTTGTCCACAATCAATTTGTTGCTTTTACTGTGTTTTAAACAAGCATTTTTGAAAATATCGCAAACCAGTGAACTGTTAACAATGTTGATCACTTCTCGAGCAATGGTTACAGCCAGTAAATAGTCGAAATTCTTTTGTTTAATAATTACTTCAACCAGAGTTTTGCGCTCAAAATAGATTTTCGATATTTTTATTAAACACTGAGCAGTGCTCAATAAGCTGCATACGACTACCGAAGTAGTGATAAAAACAAATTTAATCTTACGTTTAATTACCCTATTAATATGTGAATTTCGTTTTCTAATATTCTTTTTGGAGAGGATTTCAATTGCTGCTCTTTATAAAAGTATGACAATCAATCGTGAGGACAGCTTTTGTGACATAATACAGTGACATTATCACCGCAATGATCATTTTCATCATTACGTTTTACGTGTCTAAAACGCTTCGCGATTTCAAACGAAGGTAAATTTTTCGGCAAAGCTTTGCATTCGACAATTGTCAGGTTGTTTCCTCGAGAAAGGGTTGTCCTGTTCGTGTTCTTCGCTGCAAATACTGTTCGCACTTGCATAGAATCGAATATAAAGCAAATTAAAAGGATGAAAAATTTTATAATTTTCATGATCGCTTAAACGTTGCATAGAACTCTTGAGTTATGTGTTCTGACCAACACCACATCATGAGAAAGTATTTTCGCGCAAGTGTTGTAAAAATAGCCAAATCATTCAAGTGAATCTTAAAAGTTTTTTATGTGGATATAAATTTGTTTTTCAGCATAGATAATTATATCCGAAAAATAAAAACATTCGCCATGGTAACTTTATTTTAGAGAACAACCCTAAACAATTTCTTCCTACAGTTTTTCACAAGATAATTAAGTGTTCGCTTTTCGTCTATGCAATTCGATTTCAAAGTTTATGCAGATTTTATGCTAATGAAAGGCAACTAAAAAATGAATAAAATTTTTTAAAATTTGCATTTAATTTAATTTTTTGTTGCAAAACTTCGATTGCATTGGTTAGAAAATTGAATGCTAGAAATTTTAAACAAAATTTTGATACTTCGTTCAATTATTTTTGATTTCCTAATCAATAATAAGCATTACTTAAGCAAATTAGAATGCGTATTTGGACAATGTTGGTGGTTTACCATGAAATTTTACGGTTGATAGTTGTTGAAAATTACAACAAGCTTTGCAAAAAGAACCGTTGATAATGGCAAAAATATTTGAAAATTAACTGCTCAGCGACCGGAGCTCAGCCATTTGCGCCACTGAGCGTTGGTTTATCTATTTTTATTGTAAAAATTATAACCAGCAATATTGTAATGCTTTTTTCGTATTTAATTGTATTCAACTGCTTTCGAATTATAACTTTCATGTTACAAAACTTGTAAAATTAACTAAATCTCAAAAATGAATTTTTATAATATAACTCTTCACACAAAAAACTAAAAAATCATAATTCTTGTCAATAAAGATACAATAAAAAACGTGGATTTTTCCTCGTTTACAAGAGAAGCTTCTTTGCAGTCTAACTCAGATTTTATTAAAATTTTGCATGATTCAATATATGTTATGATATTCATCTTTATATTAGTGAAAATATGAACGAGAAATTGTTTGAAAAGATAAGATATTAAATTTAAATAGAAGCCTTAAGCATTGAAGGGAGAGCCAAAGGAACAACGGCGCATTATGCAAAGCGTGGAATGCGATTCGCCGAAGTGAGAATCCGAGCCCGAAGGGCGAGGGTTCGAACCTCTGATTCTTCAAATAAAAGAAAAATTTTTGCACTCATGAAAATCAGAAATACTGGCAAAAGTTTTACTCTCCTGTCTGGATTTGAACCAGCACTCATAATCAACAGTAGATACTGAAAAACGAGATTCGGGGAATCGATTGGAATAATTTAAAAAATATTTTAACTTTCAAATTGCTTTTATTTAAGTTGACTTCATTTATTTTAATGGAATAAAACGCGAAGAATGCGTCGCACCAATACCCGGTCTTCCGTGTTTAACGGGTTTATATGTTATCGAAAATTCGCCCAAATAATGTCCAATCATTTCGGGCTGTAAAATATAAAAAAAAATTAATTTAAATACAGTTATTAATAAAGTATAAATAAATGAGAATTCGCTTTGATCAGACATTCCAAGCACGCAAATAGCTCTCATGCGGGAATCGAGCCCGTCGAGTGGAAACCGCGAATGTGAGGAAAGAATTCATCACTCAAAGCTGACTAAACTACACGATGCTTCTTGCCCATTGAAATTTACCTTAATTTCAACCTGATTGAAAGTTTTGCCGTTGTACACACCGACAATGGAACCAACCATTTCGGGCAAAATGATCATGTCACGAAGATGCGTTTTCACCACTTCAGGTTTCTCCAAAGGACCGGCCGCTTTTTTCGCTTTTCGCAGCTTTTTGAGCAGAGCCATCGGTTTGCGTTTCAAACCGCGCGTCAATCGTCGACGTGCTCGGGCGTGAAACAATTCCATCAATTGTTTGCTGCATAAAAAGAAATATCAATTAATCGTGTTTAAATAAGAAATATTCAAAAAGGTAAAAGTCGATAGATCAGACACACAACAGGCAACCATCATTTTCTAAAATCTGGTGGAAACCGCGAATGTGAAGGAAAAACTTTCATCAATTCGTAAATGAAAAATGACGGAGAAGCTAACGAAGAGATGACAACTCACGTGCTCATATCTAAAAGTTGGTCCAAATCTACACCGCGGTAAGTGTATTTTCGGAAGGTTCGCTTCTTCTTCAACTCGAGTTGCGTTTGTTCCTAAAAACGAGAGCGAATTCATCGTTAGTTTCGAGTGTAAATCGAAAGCGTCGTTCGCGAATCGAAACTCACGTCCTCCATTTTTCGGTGAAAACAGCGAAAGAGAAGGAAACGGAACTCGCTTCTCGCCACAAGGGGTCGTTTGATAATTACAGTGAAGGTCGATGGCATCGTTGAGATCGTTTATTTAAATTCGACTGATTTTAATTTTGATTATTTGTAAAACGCGAAAAATTAAATCATTTAAAAAAATTGCACAAAGCAAGAAAGTGGTAGTGGCAATGGCTTCGTTTAGAAAGCTGCGAAAAGCGAAAAGGCATCGAATGCTTTACCAACTGCTTTGGAGAAGCCAGAAGCGATTAAAACCATCTTCGCGTCGTGATCATTTTGCCCGAATTGATGGATTCTTTTGTCCGTGTGTACAATGACAAACATTCGATAGGCGCGAATCTCAATCGCTTTCACATGCCTTAATATAAGAGTGAATTGGGAAGCAGGATGAATGGGCCAGTGATGAAGCGCTCGCCCAAATAGCGAGACGCTGGGTTCGATCCCCGGACTGGACATAGATAGCACTCAGACAATTGTGTGATCGAGTAAGCTTTGAATGATGAATTCTTTCCTCACATTCGCGGTTTCCACTCGATGGGTTCGCTTCCCGCGTGAGAGTCATTTGCGTGCTTGGAATGTCTGATCAAAGCGAGTGCTCGTTTTACTTTTTCATTAACTTAAGAATTTAATTTTTTTCTTATTTTTCAGCTCCAAATAATCGGATATTATTTGGGCGAATTCTCTATTTGGATCACTTTAGAACGGGAAACCGAAACAGAAATTTACTTTTATCATCGAATAAAGTTTATCTGCACATCTAAAAAAACGATTTCGGAATTATCAAGCTGCCGAAAATTTATTTTCTTCAATTTGTTTTGTTGATCATGATTTGGCCGTCAATACCCTTTTTATCAAGCCTTTAAAAATCGTCCCAATTTACGTACAACACTTTTCGAAGTTTTTAACTCTTGTTATCGTTTTTGCACTGAAGCCATGACAAGTACGGCTTCTTTAACAGCGCAGTTTTGGTAAAATCTAAAAGAACAGCATGATGTAATCGGTTGATTGAATTTTTTCCTTCAGTAAAGTTTTATCGAGCCAAAAAATTGTCAGATTTATAAAAATATTCTTGATCACAAACACTTTCGGACATAATAACATTCCTATTCCAAAATTTGCATCAATTTTTATCGCTTAACACGATAATTTTTTTATCTTGAACTAAACGATGTTCAACTTGAAATTAAAAGTTAAATAGTTTTTTATGAATATGATCTTTTAATATCGATACAAACTTATTCTTAATTTCAAAAAATTGATTGAGGAACGTTATTATTTCTGAGAGTGTATAAACCTGTCAAACACAAGGGCTGGTACACACGACACATTCTTTTCGTTTTATTAAAACTAAAATCTAAAATAAATGAATTCATTTATTGACTAACTAAATTAACAAAAAAAAACCTGAAAGTGAAAATATTTTTAGATTATTTGTCGCTTTTTTCCTAGAATCATATATTTAGTCACTTCTATTGCATTCAAAGCCGGTATTCTTTTTAATTCTTTAGAAAACTAAAAAAAGTGCCATCACACGATGGATAGAAATAGATTTTTGAGTAATCTGTGATGAACAAAGTTAAATATTTTTGATTGCATTGACGATCGAAGTGTCAACTTGGTGTCACTTCGATTACTTTAGTTCCATCTTCTCCTTAATTTCTTGTTTTTTCATTTTCAAATAACTAGTGAAGCTTTTTATGGCCTCACTATTTACTTCATCGTAATAACTGAGTGTTGTTTTCAACATAGTCATCCAATTTTTGACATGAGTGAACTCAGTGAAATCAAATTCAGCCGATTCTGCATAAGATAAGCTTGCGATGATCGACAAGTCAGCAATTGACAACGCATCTGAAGCGACAAATTTTTGCTTGCTTAAGATTGTATCAAGAATAGAAAGTGATTTGCGAAACTTTTCTTCATCGCTCTTTTTTGTCGGCATCAATTCAAGAATTGGATTCTAAAGAAGACAACTTGCAAGTTAGTTCTCACAACTTCAATGTATCAACAAATTGTTTACCAAAAAATTGCTTTGATTTTTGTAAAGCGTTCCGATATCGAAGTCAAGCAATTGGTTAATTTTAGCTCTTCGCTCGAGATCTTGCGGATAAAGATCAGAATTTGATGCGTATTTTTCAATCAAGTAACGCATTATTGCTCGGCTAGAAAGTAAACCAAAAATTTGCAAAAGTAAAAATTTTAAATTTTAAAAACCTTTCCCATAAGACGAATCCATTGTCAACGATTGTGGGAACGCAGTGCTGCGGGTTAATCTGTTTAATTTTACAAGAAGTTAATTATTATTTGAGTTATTAAAAATTTAGTTGTTCGCTGACCTGTATAGCAAGCTCGGGTTTTATACAGGATAGATAATCAACATCGCCTTAACCTGATTGTCGATCAAATATAATTCGAGAGTCTAAATATCAATGTTTCAATACTGAAAATGTATTTTTCATTAGTTCCAAATGCGCTAAGTTGCGTTAATTTGTCATCAGTAACGACCCGCTCTATTCAATGGTAAATTTGGAGAAAATCGCGAATTAAGATTTGAATTGACATTGAAATGACACTCTAGAAGAGGAAAAAACGCTCGATGCGAATATGAATTAAGTATATTCTGCATTCTTAAATCAATTTTAAACTAACCATATTTACGTTTCAAATAAAATTGCAGAAAAATTAAAAAATTAATTTTTAAATCTAAAATTATTGTTCGAGATTTTGACAATGCCACGTAAGCACTTACCTCGCGAAATTGATCGCTTAAATGCTCGCCTTTAGCAAGATTTAATGATTTTAGATTGAGCGAAATTTGTAAATGTTTCGCTGTCATGAGTACAGCGCGACACGGTGGACTTTCGATCATGTAGTAGAAATCAATTGTCATTTTCTCTCTCTCTTCGAATGAAAATCTTATTCAAAAATCAGAAATGTTTTTATTTTAAATGCAGCTTACAATTACTAGAGGGAATGTGGTTAAATTTATTACTTTTTGCTGCAGCTTAATTTTGCTAAATTTTTTTTATAAATGTAATAGTAAACAAAAGTTTTGACAGTTACAAAAAATAAGAATAATTTTTGAAGACCTGCAAATATTAACTAAATAGATGATGTTTTTAATAGATTACAAAGTAACGATGAATTATTAAAACATTTTTTTTGTGATTTTTAAATTTGTAAAAAGATGGAAAAGCTTTTTTTACTTAAGCTTATCGAAAATCTTGGATGGCTCTTAAATATCTCATTTTGAATTTATTTTTATGTGAATAGGAGCTTATGGTTGATTTATCATTTATATTTTGTTAGCTAGATAGTAAATATATGCATTAATTAAAAAATAAATGTGAGACAATTGCCTGATTAGATGTATTTTGCACCACGCCGTTCATTCAAATTTTTCGATTAACATTCGCGCCACTTGAATTCTTTCTTTAATTCCTGTTTTAATTACCGCTTAACTAATTTAAAATAAAGCCAATAAACAAAGATAAAATTTCTGATCATTTATAAATTTTGGAGTTCAATAATTTTTAAATGATAGCTAATGCGCCGAAAACTATTGCTTAGCCGCCGATTTTTATTTTTTCGCGACCAACTTTTGTCGCTCATTCTGATTCTTATTCTGATTATTTTCATTCTGAAAAACTTGCTCAGTACTTTAATTCGTCTTATTTCTTATTGTTTGTTTACTAATTTACTAAGAGTGTGTGCGTGTTCTTTTCAATTTTATTATTTCCATGCCAACAAAATCGATAAAATTAGCAAAAGAAGATAAACACTTAGGCGCTTATTCACAAAGCGAGATCGAGAAAGCTGAGATCGAATCCTTGATCCAAGATCGAGTGACCTCAGCTTTCAATCTCGGATCGAAATGAGTTCCAATCTCTAATTCGAGACCAAAATACAATATATTGATTAAAACAATCGATAAATCGTAGTTTTTTGCCGGCAAATGTAAACGTCTCCATGCAAACAGAAAATGGCAGCGATGGCGAACTTTCAAAACATCAGATTTTGTCAGGATTTTCGTAGAGTTTATGGCTGTTGTGCGATCAATTGTAAGTATATACATGCAACTGAAGAGATGGAGAGAGAAATGAGAGAAAAGAATGAGCTCGACGACGACATCGTGGACTTTTTACAAAGGTATGTATGCATTTTATAATATTAGCGAATTGTTTATTATTAAACAGGGTTTCTGAATTCAATCGTCGCGACGACATTTGTTTTGATTTCAAACAAAGCAAATGTTTCCGATCAATATGCCGAAAAAAACACTTATTCTTGAGGCCTGAAGTGATGGATCAATTGGTGGAGTTCACATTCTCTCCGGGATTAAAATTATTAGTAAGTTTTGCCGGCAAAAAATTATTGATTTTATCACTTTTTACAGAAACGGATTCGTAAACGTAAAGGAGGAAATGTGATTTGGTTCCTCGACATAACTTGCATGAAAAATACACCATTCTTCAAATTGCAACCGATGGTTTTGCAATATTTGGTACATTTATTTTTTGTCGACAAAAATAATTCGTTCTTTTTTAGAATCGTTATCTTAAAAGAGGAGAATGCGTTTCTTTTTGGTGTGGCGGTGCCGAAATTGATTTAAGAAGACACGTATCGCAAGAAGTTGACAGCAATGTTGCTGTCATTGTTGAATTAAAAAAACAAGACGAGAAAGACGAGGAATTGTGAATAAGGACCTTATTTTATTTTTTATCATTTTTAATTAAATGATAGTAATTAAAAATGGGGTAAAATAAACAAATCACAGGTTCATTTATCACAGGTTTCAATTTATTAAATTTTCGTCAATTAAGAATGAAAATAGATTCTTGTTTGTTTATAATTTTTTCAAAAATTTCAAGTTTTGCTTCAATGCCTAACACGATTTGTAGAATTTCACTCGGAATTCTATATATCAAGTGTTTTGCTCGGTCTTTTACAACTACGTAACATTAAAATTAAAATTAAAATTTAAACAATTGAAACGCGCAATAGAATTTAACTAAAATCGATGATTTTTAAATTTTCGAATTTTCGCAAACATAACTAGCTAAAAATCTGTAAAGTTTTTATTTATGGTCATTATAATTAAAGGCGTTGAACTGTAGTCTAGTCTCGTGAAAGAAACATTTTTGCTTGTAAAAGCTATCAAAAGTTATTTCAAATTAAAAAAATGTTTTGAACGCGTAATGTTGAGCTTGAGAAAAAAGACAAAAGTTATGTTTGCGATTGATTCTAAATTAAATTAAATTAAATTAAATTAAATTAAATTAAATTAAATTAAAAGCTTTATTTCAGAAAACGATCATTGCGATATCGCAATAGATAAACATTGTTTATTGCAAAATTAAATCAACAAAATAATTGTGTAACAACGTAAAAGCGTATGGTTTCAATCATTTTATCTTTGATTGAATTGTACTATTTTAGAAAAAAGAAAAGAAGTTTCCCTATGCATACAGCATTGGCACAAAAAGAAAGTAAATAAAATAATATTTAAACTTTATCCACATTTATGTTTGTAAGTGTTTCATGCCTTTGAAAAAGCATTAAATTGTAATCACAGATCTTTTTTGCGTCGCTTTGTCTTAATTTATTTTGAATTTTAAAAAATGCACAAAAGTCTGTTCTTTAATTGATTTGTTGTTGTTGAGCAAGCAAGAAAATTCAAGGTATTCAATATTACGCGAAAAACAATTTTTTAAATCTAATGTAATCATAATTACAGTTGATTCATTACTAAAATTTAATTCAATTTTAATCATTTCAATTGATTTTAATTTTCAATATTTTTAAAATGCGAAAAACACTGATTAAATCGAAACAGTTATTTAGTCCTGCAAAAACGATTTATAATTTGTACACATTATACAAAACGCAAGCTTGAATCAAATGCAGCGGAGAAAAAAACGCAAAATTGGACATTTATTTTTGAGATAGATACTTTGTGTAAAAGACTAGCTTACATCTGATTTAAAAATATTGTAAATCTGATCGGGACTCAGCTTTTTCACCGTCAAAAGAGACCGCAGAGGACATTTTTCTTTTGCTACCGAATTAACGCTTTCCCGTAAGTATAACCAATTACTAAATATTTGGCTGTATTCTTCGACTTTCTCTCGATTATTCAAATTTGAGTATACTCTGAGTAGGCCACGATAATCGTACTCTAGACCACTATAACATTCTCCAAACAATTTGATTCCTATAGATAATGATTTCAAATACAATTTCTCTGCTTTTTCAAACAACAACATATCATAATTATAAAGCGAAGCCAAATGCCCCGAGGACAAACCAACTTCGTAATCATCACAACCAAGAAGTTTCTCTTTAATGCTTATAGCCTTAATATGCATCTGTTCGGCTTCGACGAAGCGATGCATCGATTGATAAAGTCTGCCCAAATTTCCATAATGTTTAGCTGTTTGAACATTCATTTCTCCGAATGTGTTTCGAGCCATATTCAAAGCGGAGAAATGAAGTTCTTGCGATTCTTGAAGCATTTTCTGCTCTGTAACTTTGTCAGGATGATCAATGGCGATTTCTTCAATAATTAAAGCTTTAACACGTTTAGCGGAAGCAAGTCGCAAATGATTTTCAGGAAGTAAAGCTTCTAATATTGTCAATGCAGTATCAATATGATCTTTTGCAATGTCAAATTCACCAGAACTATACTCGCAAACATACGTCGCGTATGCCAGATCTTCGTGCGCTAATGCCACGAGTAAATTTCGACAGCAATCACTATCGTTGTCGCCTTGAAATAATTTTTGTCTCCACTGTAAAGCCATTTGATAAAGTTTAACAGATTGATTAATTAGATCCACATTCAAAAGATAGAAACCATAATCGAGAAATAAATCAGCGATTTTAGGATGAATGTTAGGATAGTCAATTAACCAGTCAGGCTCATCTATTCTGAACACATCTTTTGCGACCAAAAGCGCGTTTTTAATGAGCATTTCTGCTTTTTTAAATTCACGTTTCACAACACAAGCCTTAGCCGATTGTCGCAAGACATCGATGACAGTAATTACAGGCGTTTTAGAAGTGAGTAAACTTAAAGCTTTTTCACTCCAAAAGAATGCTTTCTCGTATTCACTACGAAACGAATAAAATTGCGAATACTCTATATATGCCTGTGCAATATTGTACTCCTCATTTCGCTCTAACTGTAACTCGTCGATAAATTGCTGCAAATATTTCAATAAAGGTTCACTCTTTTCAAAACGAAAATAATTATTGTAAACATGTAACAGCTTAACGTAGGAATCGAATGTTAATGAACTAATAAAGAAAGAGGATGAAATACGATCGCAATCGTCTAACTTTCGATCGCTTCGATCTGCGTTTAATGACAAATAGATACATGAGAGAAGAACGAGTTCGCATTCGGCAAACCAACCGGCTTCGATCAGAAACGAGCTCAACGCGAGACCGAATTTCAGCAATTTCTTCTCGTCGAATATAATAAATTTACAGCATTCGTCGCGATTACTGTCATCGCGACGCTTCGAATTCACCAAATGATTGTTCACACGAATGCGAAAATTAGAGGCCAATTCAGAGGCGAGATTGCAGCCAGTATCGATTACACCTTGAAAGCAGCGATGCAATAAGTGTCGTCTTCCTTCGCATTGTATCAACAATTTCGCGAATGTGGACAAGTCGCACAATTCATTCGCGAGCGTTGTATATTGCTTCTCGACGTACAGACGATAGTAGAGATCGAACTGCGTTGCGATCGGTAAGCATTTCACCTGCTCTCTCAGTGTCGAATAATTACGTACGATTACAGAGATCGCGTTCTCGTACAAATTCAACATATTTTCGCGTTCATTTCGCCGCTCGTCTCTCTCTCACCGTTTGTTGGTTTCGATTACTTTTCGCCTGCTTTCAAACGCCATTTATTGACGTAAAAATAGGCGTTCGCTTCAAGCTACGAACAAAAAACACGATATTTTTCGTACGAATAGCGCTCAGTTGCTTCTGGCGCGTTTACTTAAATTCTTATCCTTGGCACAATTTTATTTTTTTAATTTTTTTAAATTTTGCTTTAAATAATAATTCTCTTATTTGAAGAAACAAGAAGAGTTAATGAAAATAGCATGATATCGCAAACAAAAATCCGTTGAAGTGTGAACTTTATGGATTGAAATAGTGATCATTGAAAAAACTATTTTTCAAATCTTTAACATAAAAACATGTTTAAAAATTGATTCTATTAAGATAATGAATTATTAAATCCCTATAACATTTAAATTTTGATATGTATTCTCTAAAAATATTTTGAATGAATCAAAACTCACAAGAAACGTTTTTAAAGTAAGAATCGGAAAAACTTAAAATTTTTGTACAAATTTTATTTCGAAAGAAGAACTTTTTGATTAGATTTGGAAAATTATTCAAGATAGTGAGAGAAGATAATTATTCGAATTTAATTTTTACAAAAACAATTGTGAATAACGGAAGCATTAAATTCACATTCGTAGAAAATGGATCGATGTTACTCAAGAAAAATTTTCGTTTAATCTTATCTATGACGTTTAGTCTTATTTCGGTTTAAAAACTTAACTTATCAACAATTCACCTAATCGATCTTTTCTTTATATTTTAAATCGAATGCGAATTCATCATTTATTCATATATATTTAAAGATCCAATAATTTAAGAGAACATTCTCGACCATTATTGTCTCGATCATCTCAATTCAAGTTTTCTTATTTATTTTTTTGAATTTTAAAAGACCATTAAAAACTCACGCGAAAAAGCTTTTGTCGATTCGTAAGTGAATGAGTAAAATTAAAGCTTAAATAAAATGAAGCAAACACTTTGCTTCAGATATCAGAGAAGTGAAGTCTTAATGTAAAACGATGCAAAGAGATTTAAAATTTGCAGGATTATACTGCGAAGCGTCAGACAGCAAATGGATAAAAAGAAATCGCAAACTCCTTTTAATTTACATGGTTCCTAATTTATTACGATCTATTATTTGTATGTTTGTAAGCGATACCAAAATCGCTTTCTATTTGGGCGATGTAACGCTCACATTCGGCGATGAGCGTATCTACGCTGCAATTTGCTTCACCGTTTGGGCATTTTGCGCTTTTTCAACACGCATTCAATTTTTCATATCAAAACGCGAAGATCTATTGGAAGTATTCGAAATTTTCAGCGATTCTTTCGAATATCAAAAAAGTCGATTTGATTTGAACGAAAAAGAAGTTCGAAAATTTTTAAGACTAGCGAAAATCATGTTCGTTATTATCAAGCTATCAATCAGAATCATTATGATTTTCTATCCAATACTCTGTGCGCACACAATGTTTAGCAATGCATCGATATTGGAAATGGTATTTGTTAGCACTCCTTGGCTGTTGTTTCATATTCAATCAACATTTAACACTGTTTCAGTCGCGATCGTGATGTACTTTATGTTTCCAGCGAGTTGTTATCACTTTAGTCTTCGCCTTCGCTCACTTATTGAGAATGAAAATAAATTGAGCAGATCAACGAAAATAACGAATGAAACTATTCGAAAACTGTTGCAATTAAGATACAAATTTTTGCTCGATGTAAAAGCGTTCGACAAATTTTGGAAGAAACAAATTGGAATTTATTTTTTCTCGTGCTCCGCACTGGTCATCTTTCTCTTATATCTTAACTTTATGGTTGAATTGAGTGGCATCAACAAATTGACGTTTCAATTTTACACTTTGTCTACTTTTTTCAATATTATAATTGTTCCGACAGCTGCAGCTTCTCTTATACATCATTATGCGTTTAAAAGCTACGACAAGTTAAATCGTTTAATTATGTTGGCACCTTCATCATTGCTTAAGATAAAAATGCAAAACTTTAATCAAATCACACCAGAAGAGTTGAGTCTTAAAGCGTTTACATTATCGACGCTGAATTTGAAAATATTTATCTTCACAATTCTCGAAGTAGCAATGGGTTTCTTGCTTTTCATTTCAATCAAAACCTACTGGTGACTAATTTAGTTGTTCAAAATATGTTCACTTAGAAACATTTACAATTTGATTTCATTGATTCATATTGCTCATGTTCAATATTTGATTCGTATTCAAATTGTAAACATTGTTAAATTTAAAATTTTTGTTCAAAATTAATTAAATCGATTAATTAATTAAAGAAATTCGATTTTGCTCTACAGAAGCATAATTTGTGTTTGATTTGCTAAGAGTTTGAAAGTGAAGTTTACATTTGGTTGCATCTGGTTAATTCTCTTTTCTAAATTTTATGTTTTTTTGTGTTACATATATAAGCGTGGTGGAAATAAACTGAAAATAACTTTAAAATGTTACAGTTGGAAACTCTCTTAAAAAAGCGCAAGTAATTAATGGGTTAGATGAAGCAAGATCTAAAATTTGTTGGATTATATTGTGAAGACCCAGATTGCAATGGATCAAAATTTCTTCTTTCATCGCATTTTCGGCCGTTTTCATAAATGCTTTGAGAATGTTCGTTGCTTTCTTTCTAAATGATAACAAAAATCAGTTTTATTCAGGAGAAATTAGCACTTCTTCTATACGTTGCAAAATGCTTGTTTGTATGGATATTATTGTTAAGAACCGTCCCGTAATCGGTAATAAATCCGATAGAAGGACAAAAAAGCCAAAGAAAGGATTTTATTTAAAGGAATGTCAAAAATATGGGAATGAGTCGTGCAACGGTTAGCCGACGACTGAGCCGACACGGAAAGGCGGAAGTTAGCATTGCCTTAGTTAGGGAGCCGCTTTTACATAACATTATGTACTGTAATGAACTGTAGAGTTATATTCTCAACTGATAAAAACGATGGTTTGTTTCAATTCTTCGATGTATTAAGTAACTTTATTCACTATCAAACGATGAAAAATAAAAAAAGATGAAATTTCAATGCAAACAGATTTTTAATTAGCAATTTAAAACAAGTAGATTGAGGTTTTTGTGTCCATTTTAAGTGCGTTGATTTTCCCAAAGCTTTTTGCTTCAAGTTTATAATTAACCTGTGACATGATCTCTGTTTGTTTTTTAATTTTTAACGAGATTCAATTGTTTAAAATGTTGCAAAAAGTGAAAAGAAAACAATCGCAAATCTCTAATTTTAAGCGGCATTAAGCTCATTGTGTGAGTAAATGCTAAAAGCTGCTCCAGATTTTAACATATGCAATAGCAAGTAGTAATTAGCAATTTCTAGAGTTGCCTAAATTAAATAAATGAAAATAAATTCGATGATCATAAATAGTTTCAAACCTTCAAAGAATTTTCGTAGGAAAGAATAAATATTCCGAACACTGATTGCCCTAGTTGTTTGTCGCTGAAATAAGTGATAAAATTTTTTACTTTCAATCCGGTTCGACAATCAAGATTCTTTTGCATCAAAGAAAACAGAACATTCACCATTGATCGCACCTAAGTAGATTGAGTCAACAAAATAAAGTTAAGTTTTTAAATAAGCATTTTATATTTACAGCATGATTAACGCTTGATGAAATCAAAGATAGTAAATAATAAACAGCAAGAAAAGTAAAAAGCACGAGAAAGGTAAGCAATCTTATTAGAGTAGAGGATTCTGTATTCAAAGCGAGGAAAGAGAGCAGTACGATAAGCATGAAAAGGGAGAAAATAATTATTCCGATCAAACATCGAGCGAAGCGATTGTAAATGTGTAAATCATGACAAATTAATGATAATTT
>NCKU01003547.1:0-14775 GCA_003675995.1 Dinothrombium tinctorium | reverse complement strand
TAAATATGTCACAAAAATAATTTAATTTAATGCTGTAAAGGTAGTAATGCCTTAAAAAGCTAAGAATAAAGTTAAAGTTTCCTGATCTTTTTTAACAGTTTCGCACAAAACTTTACATTTTTCTATGAGCTTAGAATCGCTCATAATTACACTTGAGTGAACTTTCAAAAATAATCCTAAGCATGACTTAATAAATTCAAAATCTTTGCGAGTTTCGAGTGCTTGTTTTTTAAATAAATTAAAATTATAAATAGTTTTTTAAGTTTTTAAGTCTAAATTGCTTTCATGGACAATTTTTCACTAATTCATCAAGACAATATGTTTATAGTAACCTACTTTCAAATTTTCAAAATTAATTGGTAACGAACCTAATCAAATTTAACGAACTTTATTGTAGCGGTAGCAATTGGCATCCTACCAAATTTCCGGTAATTTATGGCATTCTTCCGTAAAAGTGTTCCGCCTTCGATCGCGCTCACGAGTTTATTCCCGGTGGCTAGTCACGGCTTTTCAACGAACAATGATTTCCGTGAGATGGTCGATTTTATCAGTCAAGCGGTTATTAACGTGAGGAAAGCTCAGTTCAAGCAGTGGTTCACGTGAGCAAGTTTTCAGTGCCTTTTCGGAACATTATTTCGAGAATATTGGAGTTTTGAAAGCCATTTTAAATTTGCCGCTCATTCGCAAACGCTGTGCGCGTGCCACTGTTTGTAAACAAAAGCAGGGAATTCGTTCGCATTTCATTCTTCAATTTGCAAAACAAAAGTAAATTTTAATTAATGTCGTGAAATTTTTAAGCGTTCGCATCGAAATAAAATTTTTCGCCTTTCATTTGTTTTCATATTTAGAATTTTTAAAGTTTTCACTTGATACCACTTTGTTGTTAAAAAGTAAAGTTAAGAAGTGAAAAACGTTTCGGCTGCTTAACACTAAGCGCTCCACAGCTCAACATATATGCAAAAACCTTTCCGAACTTATAAATAATTTATGAATAGTAAATATGCCTCTCTTTCCTCTTCTATTTAAACTGTTAAACTTCCTTCTATCTCTTAAACAACATTTCTAGCGAAAAGTGAAGAGAGTTTGAATTTTTTGACTAAACAAATGAGCTGAGCAGCTGAGCAACTGTGTTACACAGTTGGAACAATGCCACTTCTTCATTTATCTACAAAATGATGGTAAGTTAATTTTAAAATTTTCATCTTTAAGAACTTAGAAATGTTAGTGTTGAAGCAAAGTTTCAGTTGCTCAATTTTTCCACCCATCCACGCGTTTGTAATGATTGTCCGAATGTAAATGAGACACCGACAAGTATTTTGAACACAGCTTAATGGTAAAGCCAATAGGGTTTGCGTGTCTCCCCACGCTAATAGCTCATCCGAGGCTTTAGTTTTGAGGCCAAAAAGTTCAGATCGACATTACAATTGAAAGCGTCACATTCCATTGTAAGCGCTCCATTTGAAGAATGTGCAACGCAAATTTCTTTATTTTTTAAACGAGTGCTGTTGAAATAAACGAGAATACAGCAAACGTTCTTTGCATAAAGTGAGCGGGAGTCGAAACGAGGCGCGAAAACGGACGAAAACAGTGTGAAAGCATTTGAGCAGAAATTTTTGAACCGAAGAGTGAAATGAATGCGAAAGGCGCAAAAGATTCGAAATGCAAACAATGCGTAAAACGGAAACGCGTTCAACACTCGCGAATACGTACTTTCGGGGAAAAGTCGCGTTTTGGGGTATTTTGCGTCGATGAAAACACCAAATGGCAGTTCGCGATTTCTACGAAACGAAGCCTCGTTTTCTGCTCGTTTGAAGTGAACGCGAACCTCAACTTCGCTTCGATCGAAAGCGAACAAGCGAAGCCGAACTCGTCGACTGCGGAACCGAGCACCGGTCGAACCCGAGACCGACGGAAACGCTCGATTGCTGAACGATGAATCGAAGCGAAGGACTGATTCAAAGACGAATACACGGCGCCTCGTCGGCCTCCAATAAGGTTTCCGATGCCGGTGAGGATCTCAGCGATGGCAATGCCAAACAAGATTATGATCACGACGCTGACTCGAAAGAGACGAGACTCACGCTAATGGAAGAGGTTCTTTTGCTCGGCCTCAAAGACAAAGAGGTTTGATCGCGTTTCTTCGCCAATCATTCATTTCGGCTACTCTCTCAGGGTTACACATCGTTTTGGAACGACTGTATATCCACAGGCCTTCGCGGATGCATTTTAGTTGAATTAGCAATTAGAGGTCGCGTAGAATTGGAAAAGGCAGGAATGAGAAGAAGAGGTCTCTTGACGCGTAAAGTGCTATTAAAGAACGGAACACCGACGGGAGACGTGCTTTTAGACGAAGCTTTAAAACATATTAAAGAAACGAATCCTCCGGAAACGTTGCAGTCATGGATTGATTATTTGAGCGGTTTGTTTCTTGATGCTCTGCAAATGAATTGTCGCCTATTTTTCTCTTTTTGAATAGGTGAAACATGGAACCCTCTCAAGTTAAGATATCAGCTTAAAAATGTGAGAGAACGTTTAGCAAAGAATTTAGTTGAAAAAGGTGTGTTAACAACCGAAAAGCAGAACTTTCTGTTATTCGATATGACTACGCACCCGTTGGTCGATTCATCGACGAAAACAAAGCTCATAAAGAAGGTTCAAGATGCAGTTTTAAGTAAATGGGTAAATGATCCTCATCGTATGGACAAAAGACTTTTAGCACTTATTCTGCTCGCACATGCATCAGATGTCCTCGAAAATGCGTTCGCATCATTGTCCGACGATGATTACGAGGTAGCAATGAAAAGAGTTCGCGAATTGCTAGATTTAGATATGGAAAGTGAAAGTCTAAAGCCAAACGCTAACGAAACAATGTGGGCTGTGTTTGCAGCTTTTGTTAAATGAGTTCACTTCAACATCTAATTCTTTCTAAATAATTCTTTCGAGTAAACAATAACCTTTTAATTTCAACTTTTTGTTGATATCGATGGACGCGTTCATCCATTAGAACAGATTTCTTTTTGTATAACTATGTTTAATATGAATTACAAATTATTGTTATTGTTTCTTCCGCAAGCCGCTATATTTATTTGGGACCAAAATTTGTAATCTGCTTTCCGAAGTATCGTTCTTCTCGCAAAGTTCCGCCATGAAAAGTAATAAATACATTTTATTAACACATTACAACAAACATAAACAGTTTAAGGAGTGCAAGGTCACGTTTGCAACAACTCTGGAATTTTCATGATTGACTTAATCGACTCCGGGTCGACGTCTATCGTGTGCAAATCGACGAAACCGATCTTACCTCGTTCATCTTTCACCAACCATTTTCCACGAGGATTACCCTCCATTCGTAAAATCAACACTACTTCTCCCTTCTTAACCATCAAATCGTTTCCTGCACCTTTCGCGTCTTCCATTACAATGCCGGCATTTACTGGAATCTCTTCACCTGTGAGATTAAATTTTTTCCGCAATTTAGCTGCTCGCAACTCACGTTTCCTCTCCTTTTTATCCAATTTGCGGTCAAAATTTGTGCGAACTTTCCGGCAATAATTGTCGGATTCAACAAAAACTTCCGCTTGAGAATTGAATTTATTTACACATTCTTCACTAGGAAGAGCTTCATAAATTTTTTCCGTGCTGAGTCTGCATTGGAATGCGTCTTGATACAAATCATCGTCTGAGTTTACTTGTTTGCTATAATCCAATAATGTTTCATAGTGATCGTCGCTGCTGTCAGTGTAACTACTTTCATCACCAACAGTTGCGTAAATATCACTATCGTCAGTACATCGAGATTCTCTGTCATGATAAATTGTGGAGCCGTCTTCGTAAACTTCTTCTCCGTCTTCATTGCATGAGTATATTGGAAGAGGAGCGGCCGGTTTATAGTGAATCACGGGCGGAGGTAAAGGAGGACTGCGCTTTGGCCTTTCTGGCTTCGATGTAAGAACTTCTTTCGCCGCATTTGAGTACTTGTTTTCTTTTTTGTATCGTTTCAAAGAAAGTAACTTTTTATTTTTCCACAAGTTTCCAAATCTACAAAACTTCGCTGAATGCGCCTTTTGATCACCAATCTTAGTTTCGTTTCTGATAACATATCTCGTCTCCTCGGTTTCGTTTGAGTCCTCGTTATCGATGCGCAAGTAAATAGTCCTTGGCATTGGAATCACAGGACAGTCGGACTTGCGTCTCGGCGGTCGAACGGGCGAGGCAACATCAATGTCGCAATTAGCTTCACTCGGCACCGAATTACATCGTATATGTTGAGGGACGATCTTGTTTTTCGCCAACAAACTTAATCTCGGTTTCGGTACCGGTTTCTCGATTTGTAGCGAGTTTGCAGTTCTGTATTCGGACGGCAAACTTTTTTCGACGCAATTATCTGCAAAATAGCGTTTGAAATAAAAAGCTCGATTCGAATGCATTCGAAGAGCGAAATTTCGAAAGCGAGTCAAGTTTAAACTTGGAGTGAAGAGATAAAAGAGTGAGAGTTTGCGAAACGCGAAGTAATCAGTTACCGTCAACAGTGCTGCGTCCGCGATCATCGCCCGTCTCTGCCATCGCTTCGTTCAAACGCAAAGCGCCCATTTTCTGCGTTAGAGATGCATTTCCATCTTTTTCCGCAAATCGCAACATTCGCGAATCGAACGCGACGAGTGTGGAATCGAAACGCACGAAAGTGTGAGACGAGTGGAGCGAAAGTGAGGCCAAAACACAGTTTCGAAGCGTGGTTTGTTTGCCGTCAACACGACAACAAACGTGACGTCATTTCGCGATAAAAACTTCTTCGCTCTTCGCTTTCTCGCAATTCTCGACTCGCGATCGCTTTCTCGCAATTCTCGACTCGCGATCGCTTTTTTCACTGCGAGTCATTCGCCGCTTGCCGCTCACTTGAATTCACCACTTTCCTCACGCTCTTCTCGCACAAAGCATCTCGTGTTTAAGTTGCAAACAATTACGGTTAATCACTTGTGACTGCAGCGATTGCTGTCGCTGTGACAGATACTATAAACATTCGGATCCTGTTTTCACTCAAATATTGCTTTATTTCACTTTGAAAGCAAATCAAATCGCTAAAATTCTTTCTTTATCACTCTTTTTATATTAAATCACTGAGCATTAAAATTTTTTGACATGTTTGACGTGGCGTTCAAATGCAACGTGATGGATCAACTAATTCTACAATCGGGAGGCGATTGATGCAGTAAATTGTCGAGTAGTGTCCTCGCGAGAAATGAGGTCGTCGTTGCCTTCGGTTCTCGATAAAAATCATGCAAATCGTGATTTGGCGACTTCTCTTTATATTTCTCAATGGCCTCTGCCACGATCTGAAAGAGTGAAATGCAAGTAAACGCAAATGTTTACATTAATAATTAGGTTTACTTTATCGAGATCAATAGTTAAACTATTCGGAAAGCAAAATTCCGGATTTCTATCCAGAATCATGTAAAGTGTGATGAGCAGCTGAAAAGCAATGCATTGTGAGATCATACTGAATGAAATAGTCTAACCTCAACTGTGATTTGTCTGTATTCTGGTGAAGAAATTTTACCCAAATAAGTTTCGATAAGTAAAGCAAAACTTAATTCATTTTGTGACATTTTTGACACAGTTTCGTTCGAGTAAAGCAATTGACCAGAAATGATAAGCCCTCCTTTTAAGCGAAGAAGAATCTCCCAAACTTTATCATAAAAGTCACGTGGAACTCGGCAAAGAGCACCATCGATTTTGCGTCTTTCTTCCATCGTCAAATCAGTATCCGAAAGAACTCGGTATAATACTTTACGTATTTGACTGGGTGATAATGATTCTAATTTAGTTTCCTTTTCATTTTTGAACTTTAAATAAACTTTCATGGCCTCAATTATTGATCCAATTCTTATTTTTAAAACGCCTTGAAAGAGCTCAGGTGAGGTCGAAACTAATCTGCCGACGTATAATATTATTTCTTGTTGAAGCACGGCTTCATACGGATCAGATATTGTGTTGTATATAAGTTCATGAATTTCTTTCGGTGTCAAAGGATTATCTATAACATGATCGGCAACACCAAATGTTCCAATCGATATGCGCTTCCCATTCACAAGAATCGATGTTGTACACGGGGAAATGGAGTCGACAAGTTTTTTCAAGATTCCACTACAATATCTAACAACCGACCAATGACGCAAAGTTCCTGCTTGTCGCGAAAGCCTTTCCAATTTTTCTCGAACAGTAATGTTATCAGAAACACAAAAATATGGCCCTTCTCTTTGCCAAAGTATTGCAAGTAATTGGCTTTGAGCAAACAAAGTATCCGCATGCTTTAAAGCCTCAATTAAATCTGGAAACGTTGGTAAACGTTCCATTTGTTCTTTGTAATTTTCATCCATAGGTTCCGTGTAAACAAGAGCTTTCGGAATATCAGTCAGAGATTGATAGCCAACATTTTGAGTATGTTCTAGCTGACGATACGACTCCAGTCTCGATAAAGCTTCAGTTGGCAATGAGTAGAGAAAGTCCAAGTGTTCAATGCACGATGAACTTATTAAATTTTGCAATCGACCTGTTTTGACTTTCAGACCTGAATCAAGAGAACCCTTTTTAAATTGAGCTAATAAATCAAGCATCTCTCGGAAATGAACATCCCGTAAATGTTCTTCTCGAATTAGAACACAAACGGTTGGCCTTCCGCTCATCCGCCAATATCTGCCAACAAAGTGTAATTCGTTTTTTATGTCATCTATCAAAAGAGCCATGTCATGCGATAAGTAAAAATCAGAGACTTCAAAAATCAATGGATAACATAAAATAGTTTGGCCCAATATTCTGTAAAGTTTGCTGGTGCCTAAAGCTCCAATTGGTCGCGAAGGACGTCCCTTTAGTCCTAGTTTTTTATTGACACCTAAAAATTCGTAAATTTGAACAAGTTGAGATGGCGGCCATATTTGTACAGGTTCTACTTCAAGTGGTGTTTGGGTTTGTATTCCATATGTTGCCATCATTGCTTGCAGCCTCATGGATTCGGCAATTAAAACAACTTGAACAACTAAATCACTCGCTGTCCCCTATATTGAATCATGGATTAGTTTAACAAAATAAGTTAATCGCCAAGTGACTTACATATTCTTTGCGCTGTGAGTGGCACAAAGAAACAGAACAAAAGTTACAAAAGAGATAAATTGAGACAGCTACACAAACATTTATACCTGAAATGCTGAATAGCGTCCCGTTTTGCGAGGCCTGCTATAACTTGGCAAGTACCTTCTGATCGGATCCAATTCGGTAATGTGAAGCAAGCAACTGGTCAAAAGTCGAGTGATTATTAACAGTGCTTGACCCATCAAAAACAAATTCACGTAATCACTTCCTTCTTCACTCGCAACTTTTGTAGTCAGTCCGGGCTCTGCTCTTTCTTTATCTATATTTTCCTTTGGCGTATAATAATATTTTGGTAATAAATAGTCGCCATATGTCGAATCGCGCTTTACTAAGTGGTTCATCAACAAATTTTCGTACTGTTTAACTTGTTCATCATCGCTTTTGAAAAGTCCATCAATAATCAGAAAACAAATGCTTAATGGCCATTCACTTTCAATATTTTCAAACTGTTTCGTTTCATCGGGCTTGTAGTATTCACCTTTGTGGATAAACGGCTATGTTTGATTTTTGTCGAAGAACACTAAAAGTTACCTTTTCTTTCCAAAACAGTGCCATAACCATCACGAAGAAATCGTTTTAATCCGAAACGACCTTTCAATTTTTTCAATATCTTCATTTTAGTGGCACTGTATAAGACTTCGTCATGTGTGGCGAAACACGGCCAACTGATAGTTGGCAAAAGACAAGAGTCAGTGTTTTTTGAACTTGACTCTCGAGGAAGAAGTGTTTCAAAAATACTTCGATTTCTTGAGTGTGCATCAATATCAACATATATTACGCTCCAAGAAGCTCCTTTTTCACCGAATAAATTGCATCCGTTTATCACCTCCAAAGCAGATTTAGCCATTCCAATTGATGAGGCATGAATTTCGGGAGTGCCGTCATTGTATTTACTGCCCCTCTCCCAAAAACCAAAATCTGGAGTCCGATAGGCACGTTCAACATAATAGACTAGATTTTGAACGAAATTCACTTCGTCCATTGTGTAAATTATTTGTAAACCTGAATTGATCATTTGAACCAAAGTTAATAAATATAAACTGACGGCGTCGATTTGCAAGTGACCGTAAGATTGGTCAGGCAATGGTAGTCCTGTGTTTAAATCGAATTTAGAATGCAATGCGTGTTTCGGACTTTGGTTGGTTTTGAATTGTTCGACTTTATCTTTTGATTGACGCATCCAAGCAAAAAGAACTCCTCGCATGCATTTAACAACGCTTTGTCCGAGTTCGTGCGCTTTGCCGTTATCATCGTCAATTCGCTTCGTATACGCCTGATACAAAGCCCAGATAGCGATGGCACAATAGAGAGAGTCTCGAATATGAGCCTCATTATGTTCTGAGGCCAGCCGCGGGAAGAGACCCGTCGTCGGAGACTGAAATTGCAGCAATTGGCGTTTGACTGTAACGAGATAAGTGAATGAATAAAAACTCCTCTTTGCAAAGCGAACCCTGGCCGTAAAAATAATCCAACTGTCGGACGACATCCGCGTAATTGGCGATCTTCAAAGCTTCCGCCAATTCGTTCTCACTGAAAGTGGAACTCAGCCGCTCTCTTCTCTGATTTCGTTCGCAAGTCATGGTTTCGGTTAAAACGCGTATGGCGCAGTTTTCTGCCAGATCCACACTCATTTAATCACGATCACTGTGCTTTTGCAAATGATGAGATTTAAGCGAGAAACGCTCGTTGCTTTTGCATAGAGAGTGTTATTCAATTTACCGTTGTTTGAGTAAACAAACAGAGCATCGCTCGACGGCGGTGTGTGCGATCGTCTTTTGCGCAAAAGTAGCAAACTTTGAAAAAGTTGCGAAACGCGATCTGCCGAAACGACACCTCCCGAACGCTTTCTCGCCATTTTTGATCGTAATTAATTTAAAACATATTTTCAAACATTCGTAATTGATGAATTTGAGGCTTGCTTCGATCGATCATCTCAAAACTTGTATTAATGTTCCGAATTTTTTCTTGTGTTTGGCGAACGCTTCAATCAATTGATTGCATTTACAGGGTGCACGCTCTAAAACCGAACTAATTTAAACTAATACTGAAGGCAATTATTGTGAAGTTTTGAGTTAATACATGGAATTTCAAATATTTTTAAATTTTAGTGGATACCTGCGAAAAAATGAAAACTCAATAGTTTTTGGCTTCTTGATCAATGTCTGGACAAGTTTTATTACTTTGTTTGCTTGATTTTAATGCTCTTCGATGAGCTCTAGCAAAATTTTTGCAATTTAAAACATAACAAACATTTTAAGTTGCTTGTAGTTCACTCAAAAACTTCAACGAGCTTATTTTATTGGAGCCGGAGAAAACGGGACATAAAGCGCAGATTGAAAAAAAAACAGCTTAAGGTCGCTAAAATTAAAATCCGAAGACGAAAAATCGGCGGACCCAAAAAAGGACTTCGGAAGCCTAATTTTGAAGAAGAAAAAAATTCTTTGTAAATTAATTCGTTTAAATTTTTGATTAAAAAGTTATGATCATGTTTAGATCTATAGGTAGCAGCACTGTTTTATCAAAAATAATATTTTGTTACGATAAGATTGCGGATTTTTTAAAGAAGTTGTTCAAAAATATTAAAATACGCTTCAGCGGTTTTTGTGTCCGTGCTTACTTTTATTGGTAGGCTCTCTTCGGGAATGAATTTGTCCACGATATTACAAAGCTTTCATTGATCTATGTAACCTGATTTTCGCTTATTCCTCGATTTTCTCTTCCATGCTGTAAGTCACGTACAAAGCCAGTTTTCTTAGAAATTTTTGTTCAAAATTCTTTGTTGATGTGTTTTTTGCTTTAAGTAATTTTCTCTGTGTTAAATAATTACCACTTGAAAGCCTTTTAATTCGATGTATTAATTAATTAAAAACAAATTTTAAGCTTTAAATAAATGACACAAAAAGTCGCTTTATAATCTAATCTATTTTTAATGAAGCTTCAAATTGTGTTGTTTCTACAGCAAATCTTTTGTAGTTGTTAATATTATTTGTGTCTCAAATAACCATTTTCACAAGATATAACTCAATGTGTATAACTCAAAGTTGTAAAATTAAATTAAATAGTTTTCTTCAGCTAAAATCAGAATTTTGAATTTAAAATTTGCGATATTTTTAAAGTGCGGATCGAAAGATTAGATGCAAAACAAATTGTCACTGACTGTACATTTTGAAATTGAGACTTTTTTTATAATTTCCGAAAATTTAAACCATAATCACCAAAAAGCAAAGAGCCGTGTGCGGAGCTTTCTTATAAGCATTCTTTCGCTCATTTCACTTCAGTTCAATTTTCATTTTGATTTCTTCTCTCTTTTCTCTTTTCAAAAGCATTGATACGTTCGCAAAGTGAGTGAGGCGAAGAGAAGAGAACAGCGAAGCGCATCGCTGTCGATTCCTTTCGAACAATTGAAAATTTGAATCAAACTTTTCGACGTTACTTTCAAAACATGAATTGAATGCGAAACAAAACGACCGAATAGCGAGTGTTCGATGCTTTTCGGTCACGATTCGGGAACAAGAGGCTTCTTCGCTTTTTGAAGCAACTCGTTTTGCAGGATTACAGTTATCTTTTTCGTCAAAAATTAATTGCCTATCGCAACCGAAGGCAAAGATTGTCGCTGACCCTTATTTGCTGACGTTTACACGGAGCATCAAAAAATTCAATTCGTTTGAAAAGTGAGTTCACTTCTCGTTGGCAATCATCGGCGATATGTCACAAGAGAAACACGACTTAAACTTTCTTACGAAGTCTTTCTTCGCCGGAGGTAGGCCATAGTGTGTAGAGCAGTTGTTTTTACTTTCTTTTCTCTCCAAAAGGAATCGCAGGCATGACTTCGAAGACAACAGTTGCTCCTTTGGACCGCATCAAAATACTTCTTCAAGCTCATAACAATCACTACAAACATTATGGTGATTTCTAAAACTAACTATTCATCGCTTCAAATAATTGCTTTTAGGTGTGTTTTCTGGTCTAAAAAGAATTGTTGAAAAAGAGAGTTTCTTTGGGCTTTATAAGGGAAACGGGGCACAAATGGTGCGAATATTCCCGTATGCTGCTGTCCAGTTTCTATCGTTCGAAATTTACAAAAAAGTATTCAACTTCTTCTGCTCTACGAACTAATTTTTGAGTCAAACCGATTTCAGTTCAATGCGAAAACATTTGGCAAAAGTTCTTCTGCGAACCACGGCCTGAAATTTTTGTCTGGATCTATGGCTGGAGTTACTGCTGCTGTGACTACATATCCTTTGGATTTAGTACGAGCTCGACTAGCTTTTCATGTCACTGTTCCGTCTACCGATGGCACGGCCGCAGTCGCCCAGCAAAGAATGCGAATTTTCCCGACGCTTGTAAGCGTGATTCGTAATGAAGGAGGATTTTTAGCTCTCTACAAGGGTTTGACTCCGACCGTACTCGGAATGATTCCATATTCAGGTATGTTATTTGCCCCTCTGATTTATTTTTAAGCACTTGCCTCCAGGTTTTTCTTTTTACGGCTTCGAACGTTTCAAATATTTTCTTCTTCAACACTTTCCACAAGTGTTCGGTACGGAGAAAAATGACAAAATCATGTTAAATGTGCCATCAAAACTAATTTGCGGAGGAATTGCAGGTATTCGATTCACGCAAACTTACTCAATGTAATTTGGTCACTCTATAGGCGCAATTGCTCAAACATTTTCATATCCTCTTGATGTTGCCCGTCGGAGAATGCAGTTAAGCATGCTGACACCAGAAACGCAAAAATACAGCAAAGGATGTCTTTCGACGTTGACACTTACTTATCGTGAGCACGGAATCGTCAAAGGATTGTATCGCGGAATGAGTATAAACTACATTCGAGCAATTCCAATGGCTGCAGTTTCTTTTGCTACCTATGAACTTATTAAGCAGTTATTGGGTCTTGAGACCGGAATAACTACTTGATTCAAATTTAAATTTTCATAAATTAATTTAATTTTTAATTTTTCAAAATTGACAATTATTGTTGACACAAGATTTTTAAATGATTTCGATTTTAAACAAAAAAGGGATTTCGATATTGTAATTTACACAGAAATCAATTAATAAATTTAATCAAAACATTTGAAGATTGACAGTAAATTGTATTTAAAATTTTAAATTGATGAGACACTGTTTATGATTATTCGTCGCAAATTACAGACGAGAGATTAGGATATGCAAGATTTTGGGAAGTTTTAAATATAAAATTGCTCATTTGCAAGCTTATCAGCGAACGGTTGTACTAATGATGAAGTCGCAAAATAGAAAGTAAGTCCAAAAGCTATGGAAATCGGTAAAGCTGGTAGAGCTTTTTTGAAAATTGCCAAAAGCAAAATGGTCAAACAGAGACCGATGATTATAGCGACGAAACAAGCTAAAGTTGTATTCCAGTCGCCGTAAGAAGAAGCCTTACCCACCAGCACACTGTAAAATATAAAATCTCCTAATCCTAATTTCACTCCTCTTTCTTCTTCCATAAGTTCATATTGATTTTGAGCGTTGCTAACCGACTGATTTGAAGAGACAGTCGGCCTATTGCTCTGAGAAGGATCAACGAATGCAACTGGAACTGTATCCGTTAAGTTACCACCTTCTTCATTTTCTGTATCTGCCATTGTCGTATTGACAGTGGCAGAATTTGTGAAATAGGCAACAGTTGAAGAATAAATCAAACCAGGAAAGATGGATTCATTTCTTTCTTGGGCCGTTTCAACTAGTATACGAAGAGGGCCTTTGGGACATAGAACAGCGACAAGATCCCAAACAGAAATGACACCCAACACTACCCAAGTTGTCCATTCGGGTATGTATTTAATAAAAACCAATGCCATTAAAGCGCAAATCGCAATTAAATAAGTCTGTTGCAAGAGAAGCGGTCCTTTCCAATGGATGCAGATCATGCCTACAATACCAAAATTCCATAAAGCAACTGCAACAGTGAAGTAATCGAGGGGAATATTGTACACTTGAAGCAACGCGTAGAGATACATCGAACTAAAAAGAAAGAGTAAGAAGAATGAGGAAAGGATCAACCAACCGGTGATCACGCGATAGAATCGAAATTTGTAAAGAACTATTAACACGATTGTCGTAACGATAATCACTCCTAAAAGTATGAACGCATTGGCAAAAGACTGCCACACTCGAGTTGAAGTGTCCACTGTTTGGTCGGTGAATGGAGTGTAGACAAGATAAACATCTGTGTGAGTGTAGAAAGAGATCGAGCTGATGGAGGCAACGACGAGAAGCATGCAAATCGAGACCGGAATGAAGAGTTTGATTATGTGCTTCGCGCCGTATTTTATCTCTTCCTCTTCGTCCAATTCGACCTCACGATTAGTATTGGCGGCACGTCGCGCACCGAACGCACTGTTTTCACTCACATCGTTCGCCATCAATCGTTGTGGGCTCTGACCAGAAATGCAATTGAAGTCCGAACAGTTGGTCGCTGCGACGAGCTGATCGTCGTCTCGCACAGTATCGCCTCTGTTTGCCATCGTTTGCTTCGCTTAAAATGAAGTTCGGGGAGGTCAAGAGTCCACTTTCGACGTCTTTCAGTGATATGTTATCAGCGCGACGCAAGAAAACATCAATCGACACTCCCGCAGATTGCAGCCACACACTCGCAGCGCACGTCACTCGTCATCGAGGAACGAACGCAGCGCCAACAGAAGACGCGATGTCCACATTTCAACACAAACCGGGCACAGCCATCGAGTGTTTGTCCGTATGTCCGCCGCTCGCCAAATATTCACTGATCACTAGTTTCTCGTTCGCAGATTCCGATCAAATTGACGAAAGAGTCGACAATTGACGAGAAAGGATGCGAAGTACTCAAATCTGGGTTCAAAATCGGAGGCGGCATTGATCAGGATTTTCGTCAGTCGCCGCAAGGATTCACCGACAACGGCATCTATGTGACCGACGTTAATCCCGATGGTCCCGCGTGGCGTTCGGGTCTTCGAGTTGGCGACAAGATATTGCAGTGCAATGGCTACGATTTCACAATGGTCACGCACAAGAAAGCGGTTGAGTACATTCGCAAGTTTCAAGTGCTGAATATGCTTATTGCAAGAAAGGGTGTAACTCACACGTAATCGCAGGTTGCAGTGAGTCACAAATGTTTTTGTTTTGTACTTCCACTGTGTCGTGTCTTCGAAAGCTAACGCGATGCGTTTCTTTTCGCTTTCGACAAGTTTCCCATTAAAATGCATATCGCTAAAAGCATGATTTTAATCCTGTATGGAAATACAGCTCGTGACAAAATGTTTTACAATATAGATTTAATAAAGCGGTTTTATATGAGTAGGATAGCAACATTCTGGCAGGAGCTGTACATTATTCAATTTGAAGATTTTTTGAGAAGCAAAGAATTGATGTTTAAATTGAAGGTAAATACAATTTATTCTAAAAGACCCAAATACAGGCTCAAATAGTATGCGAAAACCATTAACAACCACGGTTGGTTATAAGCTGTAAATCACTTAAACATTCCATTGATAAAAATATATGTACAAGAAACCAGGAATGTCGGCTGATAACATAACAGTGTGATGGCACTTGAAGCGAAGGATGAGGAGCGAAAAAGTTCGGCATCTGTTTGACAGACGAGAACGCTCTCGAAGCGAGCGA
>NCKU01003546.1:0-14778 GCA_003675995.1 Dinothrombium tinctorium | reverse complement strand
AAAATAAAATTTGAATACGATTCAAAAGTTATTTTAAGTGAAGCTCGAGCAAACTTTAATCTTTTTTTTTCTCAAGAGGATTTTATTTTATTTTTTATTTCTTTGAAATTTTGTTATTTGAAACATTTTGAAATTCTAGAAATAATCATAATCCCTTCAGTAAAGAGGTTTAGAGAAATTCGTTGTAATTAGTTATTTTGACCAATCAGCATTGACTCGATATAATTAGGAGTATTTCACTAATAATGTAAAATTAAATAAATAATCTCATTTGGTAGATTTGCCTAGAAAAAAATCAGTCGCGAATGTGTTTTTTCTCTTTTTGATCGCAATGAACCATTTATCATGCTCATACTTTGCTTTCTTATTGTACAAATTTTCATTTTTATTGCATAATCTCATCGATCGAAATTTTGTTAAAAATTCATTTAAAATTGAATTTTTAATAAGCAAATATTACACATTACACTTAACATGTTGCAATATTGTGTACTAGAGTAAAACAAAAATATTTAAATAATGCAAAATGTCACGCGTTTTACGTTTTACTGCAAAATTAAAATCATTTTCGTGTAAATTTTGTTGCACAACAAATTAATTAAAACGACTTTCGAGCTTCTATATTTGCAAGTAAATGAAGAAGAAGAAGAATAAGCGCGTTTCACAAGTTTTCTTCACCTTTAGTAACTTTAATAATGAAAAATTTCAACGCGAACAACATAAAGAGCGGGCGAGAGCGAGTATCGATTTTATAGATTCAAACGATTTCAAAGCCTCAAAAAAAGGAGCGAAAGAAACGCTAGCGTAAGAAGAACGAAGTTATTCAACGAATGATTTGTCAATGTCTCTTTTTGGCTTTTACCTCACTTACTTCTTCTTCTTTATTTCGCGCTTTTTCTCTCGGCTTTTCTCTGCTTAAAGTAAATATTAGCCTGAGCGTTGTCTTCATTTAAAATTCGCTGCAAAGCTAAAGCAATTAATAAATTCGCATTATTTGAAGCAATAGTTTGAACAAGCGAATGCATTATTATTAGAGCGAGGCTTTTCTAGGCGCAAAGCGCAATAAGAAAATAAATTATCTTCTTATATTTCCTTTGCTCGATGATGGAAGTGCGAATTAGAGCGGATGATTATCGTAAAAGCTCGCACACAATGGTCCATCACTTTTTCGTTTGCGGCTGATTAGAAGCAAAAGAAGTTGTTTTTCATTCGATGAAATCACTTTACCTAGAAAATTTAGCCTTTGTTTCGATTAATTTTTTAATTTTTATTTTTATTTTTATTATTGGTTTGAGTATAAAATTTTTATACATTTTACTATACAAGTAACTATCATAAACTTATCAATGAGTACTAAAAATAGCACAAATATCATCAACAAATATTCTGTTCACAGGTTTGATTTTTGTTTGTCTGTTTGTTTGTTTGTCACAAATTCCGTCGTTAAGTGGTTGTAACAAGTTTTTTCGAAAAATATTGACAAAACATTTTTTTGATTCTTTAGGTTTATAATACGTTTTCAGAACATCGAGAAAAAAAAGCTTTCAAGCTTTGAAAGCTCAATTCGCTGCATTTAATAAAGCGAAAATACTCGAAAAGTTTGCGAAATGCTTTTACGATTAAGTCGCGATAAAGATTTTTGGATAATTTTTTTTCGCTTTTCACTCAAATTTACTTTCTAAATTTGAAAATGTTTTCGCTGTTTTAAAAGGAAAAAGGCAGCGAAGTTAAACTTTCATTAGAAAACTTTTTTTGTTTGAAAAACAGCGAAATAAACGGACAAGTGGATATGGCGATTATTGCGAAATTCACATTTTCTTTCTCATTCTCTCTTGTTTGTAAAGAAATATTACAATGCAAATACACAAATTTCTAAGTAATTTTAGCTAAATTCATTTTGAATGGATTTGTTTTTTCTTTTCCGAAAAACAAAAGCTCATTTCTAGGATAAAAATACAATCATTTCGAAATGCTTGCATCTGACAAAATTCTCTCGCTTCTTTTCCACCTTGATGATTTCTAGCGAAGAGAGAAAAAGCTCGAGATGTTCTTTTGAAATGATTTGAAAAATTTTGACGTAAACCGCAACGAACGATCAATAAAAGATTTTGTCGTGTTTAATACGCGCATATGTTTGAAGCGAAGTAACACAAATTGTAAGTGATTTTACTCTTCTTGTCGTTTTTAGCGAAATTAACTCTCTTACTCTCTTCTTCTTCTTCTTTTTTTTTGCTCGTTGAGCATAAATCTACTGCTTCTTTTGCTATCATTAAAAGTGATGTGGATCTTCATTGTTGTGTATACACTTCACATTTGCTTCTTCCTGCCTCGCTTTACCTCAAATTACTTCCTCTCTGTTTACATTTATTCGCTTCAAAAGATGACGATAAATTTTCGATCTAAAGCTCGCATTAGTTTCTTTTCTATCTGACAAAATTCGATGATTTATATAAAGGAATTACATACAAATCACATAAAGGTGTTAACAACGTCACTTGTTACAATATATAAATTTGCGTTTTTGCTTAAGATTATATTTATTTACATTTACACTTAGACGAAGCTATCTTTAGGCGAAATTCCGTTGATACTTTCGCAATTCGAATTCGCACACATTTGCTTAAATCTTACAACGGTGTGAGTTTTGCGATTTCCACTTCGCTTACGGCGAATTCGACGTCGATATGTTTCGCTTGTCGCTGTACTTGTGCTCTTCGATCGATGAGATGAGAATATGAGTGCAGTAAATATCAATGCATAGATAACGAGAACAACCTGTGAACAAAACACTTTTTTTTGAGCTTAAATAAAACGAAAAATTTTTGTTTTACATTTTGTTTAAATTTCAAATTGAATTTCATTACAAAGAGATTTTCGCTAAAGCGCAAAACAAAGCGAAAGCGCAATTCGAGGAAGCAAAAGTTTTTTCTTTCTCGAAAATGAACAAGCGGATTTTATAGAATTTGTAACCATCAAAATTAGGCAAGGTAGCCTTTGACATTTGACTTTCGTTTTTAAGTTTTTCATTCTCTAACGATGAAACGAGCGCGAGAAAAGGAAACTAAATTTCAATTTCGCGCAATTTATTTGCTTGTGAGCTCGCAATTCATCTTTATTTGGCATTTATTTTCGTATTGATTTTTTCTTCTTCTTCAATACCTTTTTATATAAACTTTATTCATTCAGGAATTCGGTTTCTAGCTTTCTCTTTAAATAGGAAAAAGTTTACAGAAAAATCGTTTTATTACAAACGTCTAGTCGATCAAATATTTTCTATGTGAAGAGAATGAAGAAGAAAACTTCGCTTTTCAATTTCCTTAATGTAAGAGTTTTAAAATATTTCGCAAATTTTAATTTTTTTTATTTTAATTAAAAAATTTTTAACGATTCAAGTGGGTTATGAATTTTTTTTTGTGTGTTTCTTCTGTAAAACGAATTAATTAATTTGCAAAAAAATATTTTGCCAAACTCTTTGAAAAGCATGAAATAATGAAAGAACTTTACGAAAAGCGACTACTTCATTTAGAACAAAAAGTTTTTTGCCCACTTTATTTGACAATCGTGTTATACGAGTGCAGTTAAATCGATCAAAGCATATCGATTAGCATTTAAAAAATTTTTTTATGATGCCGTGAAATTGCAAGAAAAGCGTCGAAATAAATTCAAACGTCGCCCACGAACACAATCTTCAAATGATAATGCCGGAAATCGAACCAGACACTACTACATGCTGGTACAGACAATTAAACTTTGGTTTCCGGCTGCTTAATTTAGTGTTTCGCTTACGTTGCATTCGATTGCGATCGAAAAATTTTAATTATTTCACTTTTATTAGTGTTTTAAAAGAAAATTTAAGATGAAAATTGCGTACTCAACACTCTTCGCGCTCTTGCGTTCGCTTTGAGTTAAATTTGAAACGACATCGTAATAGAGTTCTTTGTTCATATTTCTCAAGAGCTTTAAAACATCTTTTAAAGAGTAATTTGCAATCTTTTTCAATTTTTTTCGCTATTTTTTGAAATGACAAATTTGAGTTTTGACAATTTACAAAAATCGAGAAACTTTAGCTCTTTGAAATGTGGAACTGAAATCGAAGTGAGCGAGAGAGAGAAAAGAGAGGCAAAATTATATTTGACAACACATAATATCTTTCAGAATGACGATGAAAGATAAGTATGACAATGCTGCTTACGGTTACATAAACTATAGCTTCTGTTGACTGAGTGGAAAATAGAACTCGAATCGGTTTCCTTTCTTCTCCCGCATCGTTCGTATAATAACGTGAGATGAGAGGAAAAAGACGACAAAATGTTGAATCGCTGAAATGAGAAACGAAGAGAAAAGTTAAATTCGATAAAATAAATACGATTTTGAAAGAAAAAAAAATGTTCAAAGCAAACTTAAATTTTTACTACTATCAACTTAAACCATAAAACTTATGCGAAGTAACATTTATCTTTGTACAATATTCAAAGTTATCGTCTTTTAAAATTTTCGTTTTTAGATTTTTTCTTTTCAACCAAATGCTTGATCAATGATCGATTAAGTGACTGAAGTTTGAATTTTTTGGATCTTAGAAAACAAAAAAAAAATCGATTTTACTTTCTCAATTCGCTGGCAAAAACAGTTATAATACATATGATTGATGAAATTTTATATTCAGAGTAAAGTAAGGAATTATGCGTCATATTTTCGCATGAATAGCATGTAAAAGAGCTTCCATTTCGTGAAATAATTTAAGTGAAAGGAATTCATCCATTTTCTTGCGCAATGAGCTATGAAGAAAAATGTTTAAGGTTTTGTTTTACCGCTTTCGCTCGACTATTCATCTCTTCGAAACGCTTATAGATGAGGATCAACATGTCAGATTTTAATGAAATTTGATCCGCCAATTAGTTTCGTGCGATCGAAATTGTTGAATAAAACTTCAATTGATTGATCGATAAGTGCGATTTCGATGTATTAAAAAAATGATTCGCTTTAAAACGCTCGCTTTTCTTGATGAATGAAGAAAGTTTCTCGAGAAATTTTAATAATTACTCGATTTAATTGATTAAAATGATATTTCAACTTCTCAACTAACAAATTTATGATCCAATTTGCTGTTTACGATTACTACTTTCACCAATTAAACGTAGTCACATAAAAGGTGTGCAAGCTGAACGTGCGTAAAATTTTAATGTTAGGTGGCATATGCACGAAGAATTAATAATAATAAAAAAATATTTTGCTTTAGATTAGAGCTAAATTAATTTAAAATTTCTCATTTTTTATTTTACTATTTTAAAATTAATTTTTTTTTATCTATTAGCTAAGGATCGTTATTTTAATTTAAAAACTCATTGCCTCTTCTTTATTTGCCAAAGTTAAAGCTTTCTTTAATCTTTAAGGTTTGATTGAGTAGAAACTTGCTAATTTAAATAGAGAAGTGAAGCGCATGTTGATAGGTAATTAAATAAAAGTTTTGACGTGTAAACTCATAAGTGAAAGTCTAATTGAACATGAAAATCTACTTTTTACTTATCCTCAGTACAAATTTTGCTTTAAGTAAATTGTGGATTTCTCGTTAAAACTGAGAATCGATGATAAAAGTGAAGAGATAGCAAAGTACTTGAGCTTCAGCAATTTCAGCGTAAATATCTTCTATTCAATGAATATTTATGAGGTTGTAGCAGATTTTAATTTACTTGTTTTGAACCTTTGATAAATGCGCGGAAATGTGTAAATGCAAAAGCAATTTTGACTGAAGACTTTATTATGCCTCAAACAGTCATTTTGTCCAAAAATGTTCGCTTAAACTAACTTTTTAGATTTTTCTATCAGAACTTTTAAAATAAGTGAGTAAGAGAAGAGAATCAGAGTGAAAATTTTTTTAACTCTGAATGAATATTTTTTTCAAAAAACTTTTTCTATTTCTGATGAATGTCGCTAAAGAAAATGAACGATCTTATCTTTGTGCATCTATTTTTCCTATTTTAGTGAAAATTAAAAGTGAACATACCGAAAAAAAGCAATTAAAAGCTGAAAAGCTTATTCATTCGCTTGATTTTAATTTCAAATTGATTCAGTCGAGATGCAACAGTGCTAAACAGAGAAAAGTAATCTTGACTATAGAAAGTTAAAGAAGACGTTGTTAAATAGATAGCAGATAAGAGAAGTCTAAGCAGACTTTTCGCTTCAAATAAAGCAGCTTTGCGATTTATTGGTAATGAAAGATTACTTGTCGCATTCAGCCTGTGATGCCTTTCTCACGCGTCTATAATTTATTTCAATTTATTTTTAAGGAAAATCACAAAATTTTAAAAATCAACTTCTCAAGCATAGTGCTCATACATTCTGCTTTTTCATTCCATTCAACTAAAACGCTCAAGCTATTCTTGTTACTTAGTTTTTACAAAATTTGTTATAGAGACTTATTATTAAGACAAATAATGGTAATATGAATTTTTATCAAGGCAAAGGAAGACAGATTTTTGAGATCGAAAAGCTTTTATCCGATTAATATTGAAAAAAGCATTGAATCTTATGTTTGATATAGTCAAAAGTAAAATAATAAAAAACCAACAATTGAATTATTTTTATCTTTATTAAATTTTCGCTTTTTGAGGTAAAAATATTTCTTAAAAGAAGTTTTTTCCTTTTTCTTATTTAGTTTCAAAGAGATAAGCTTAAAAATTTATAAACGATCTTTACTTTGCAAAGAACTTACTGTGAACCGTTTTATTTGCATTAGATAAAGAAGCTTATTTCATCAAAATGATTAATTAAGATTTTTTTTATTAAGTACTCATGTTCATTTTTTTTTCTTGTAAAGCTTATGTCATTAAACGAATTACTTCGTTGTTTCCAGGCATTATTAATTAATAACTTTAATGCGCTTGCAATATTTTTACTCGATAACTCATTAAAAGAAAAAAGCGAGACTCACTTTACAAAACACCCTGTATTCTTTACTATGCTGTAACAACAGCAGCAGAAAAAAAAATTGAAATTATTCGGCTGATTTGCTTTTATTTGCTATCATATCGCATAACCTGCTTTCTTTCACAATGCGAAACATATTTCAATTAGATTCAAATTGACAGACAGCAATAATGGCAAGAGACAAAATAAAAGCAATAAATGAATATTAAATGAAAGCAGTGATAGTAAAGAATGAATGACTGAAATAATATTCAATGACTAAGTGAGAATATATATGAAATATTAACTCTGTATAATTTTTTATTTTTAAATATAAAAAAAATGAAATTACATTATGTGACTCAATTTTTGCGCGAATTCTTAAATAATCTTTGAGAATATTAAAAATTTCAAAGTATCGAAAGTGAGTCGATCACTTACGCTCTATATTAGCTTGCGATCTCACTAGAATATTAAAATGAAAATTAATTGAAAATGAGATCACAAAAAAAAACATGTTGAAGGTATTTTAAAAATTTATCCGCTGTTAGCGAAGGAAGAAAAAGTTTTTAATGATTTATCCACTCAACATTTTGAATTGGCTGAAGTGTTTATTTTCTTTCGTTGATATCACACAGTCTTTGTGCTCAAAAATCTTTTATTTATGAAATGCTATAATCTTCTTTTTGTTCACTATTTTTCATCTCTTCTTCTTCTTCTTTGTTCGCTGTTATCACAGTAAATGGACAAAAGAAGAAGAAGAGGAAGAAGAAATGTTTGTGTTCGCTTTTTCAAAAGGTTGAATGAAAGCTTTTTTTAGCTTTCACTCATTTCTGAATTACACTTAAATTAGTTTAACGGCTACAAATGTGAAATGTTTTTTGGCTTTCTCGCTTTTAACGATAAAGTTTCTTTTCACATCGCAAACATTCACACACGAGTAAATAGAAGAAAGTTGCGATGGAGAGAAAATAGTGCAAGCGATACATTCATTTCACGTAAAATTAATGGAAAATGTGAACGGAAACACAAAAAAAGTTTTTCGCCGTTGCGTTTCTATGCAATCGTTCGTTTATTAATGTGGATTTTGAAATAACAAATTAGAATAAAATCGTTTCATTCGCAAAAAAAATTTTGTTTCAAATTATCGCAAGGTACAATGAAAACGATCGCCTTTCATTTCACAATGCGAGATTTTAAAAGCGATAAATTCGTGCGCTTTCATTCTCTCGAGAGATTTTTCTGAAAAAAATTCTCATTTTGCATACTGTTGTTCAAGAGCAATTCTCAATTTGTCACGTACTCTAGTTCTCTCTCTCTCTTTCTCTTTCTTACTCAATGTACTTTTCTGTCTGATTAAATAGTCTTAATGTCGTACACGCTTTTCGTTTATTCACTCGTTCTTTCTTCTCACGTTCGCTTGTCTTATTTTGGATCTAAAGATTTTTTTGTACGAAAACAAAAATGAAGACAGAAAAGAAAACAAGCGAAAAAACCACGCCAAATCTTAATCTTTAAAGACTTCTTTCTAATTTTGAGATTGTTTCTGAGTTTGTTTAGATTGCTAAATGCTAGAGAAAAGCAAATTTTGCTTGATGAAGTAAACGAAGCATCAAATTCGATAAAAATTTTATTCTTTTTTATCATTTAATTCGCCTTATTTTCAAAATGATTAAATTTTTATAATTGCAAGAAACTAAATTTTTAAAGCAACTTTTTTTGCGCTTCAAACTGTAAAAAAGGCAAATTTTAAATTTTTGATGATTTCTAACTGAAACATTTGCGAAAATTGAAGTATAAATCATCGAAAGTGACAGAAAACTCGTGAAAAGGGTTTAAAATTATTTAAACATTTATTAAACTCTATCTAGAAAGAAAAAACGTAAAAAGTTTTTTTTTGATAAAATCTTAATTCAGTTTTATTGTAGTATTTGGCCTTTTCGTTCAGAGGATTTCAGTATGATCAGTCTAACAAAGGATTTTTAGGTTATTATTATTATTTATTATTTACAAAATAGCACGAACACAAAAAAAAGTTTTACGCTATAATACACAAAGTAGTACTTAGTTTAACAAGCGTAAAAGGAAAGCGAAAGGCAAACGTAAAAGGCAGACTTTTTCGGTTGTCGAGACGCGACCCGAAAATGTCGACTTAAAGTTGTGCCAAGCTCGTAGAGAGCTAAGCGACTACTTAAATTGCGAGCATACGAATGGTCGGCGAAAAGCGAAATTATGCATTTTCCCCGGTGCTTTTATTTCTATGAGAATTTTTCTTTCTCATTGGTTGGAGGCTAATTTGTGATGCTTTGCGGTTGCTGCAAAGCGCAAAGTGAGAAGATTTTCAGGAGTAAATTTGTGAGTTTGTTTTTTTTAACAATTTAAATAATTTTAAAACACATTCCCAGCTCACAGCACTTGAAAATAAAATAATCTTGTTAAAATTATTTTATTTTCATTTGACAAAACAATTCGTTTTGATATCCCTTGAGGAAGTCGGAAATGTTTCAAATAAATCGATTAAAGTTAAAAAAGTTGAAATGAAACGAGATGCGGCCGATTTTATCGATTTTCTTTATTCTGCTAAGTTTTCTTTGTCGAATTCATTGCGGATAGCAGTTACCAGTGAACATGGTAGACAAAGAAAGTAAGCAGTAAGAAAGGTAATGTAAAGAGAACAAAAAGGGAGCCAGTCATGTGATATTAAGAAGATTGAAAACAATGTCGTTCACAAGCTGCAATCGGATTTAAATGGCGAAGTCGCTCATTTTCTGTTTTTATCTGCTTTATTTCTCGTACATTTCACTTTTATTTGCGTATTTCTATGAATATAATTATTGCAAATAAGTTCGATTATCAAAAAAACACGCTGCATGAAAAATATTTTATTAAGTAGAAAGCTTACCTAATTCTAAATGTAAATAATAAAACGAAAAACTCTTTAAATTGACGAGCGTATACGAACTTAATGATGGTTATCATTACGATAAACGACAAAATCATTTAAGATGAAGCTCGTCATTTTCAATAAACTGTTTGACCAGCCTACCGGGAGCGTGAATACATAGACGTTTAAAGCTTTTAAATGTTAAAAGTCAAACAAACTCGACGAAACAAAATGTTTTCTATCGAAAAAATATTCACAAATGATATTCGCTTGAGAAAAATTGTTCAGAAACAAAAACCAATTTTATATGCAATTTGAAAACTTTTAGCTCGAAGCGAGAGAGAGAAAAGTTGAGATTTATTCGTTTCATAATAATGCTCTAAAGAAAATGTAAGCGCAAGTGAAATAAAATTTTTCTAATGAAATGTTCTTTTTAGCCTAACAGAAAAATTCTCATTTCGTTTGTACAACAAAATCCCTTCGAGGTTTTGTTAAACAAACAATTTTAAAAGTTAATAATTTTTATTTTTTTACTATTCATTCGATCTTTCTAACTCACAAATATTTATAGCAAAACATTATTTTGGATAATTTTCATTGAATTTAAACATAAAAAAAATTTTCAATTTGAGCACGCAGAATAAATTTCAATTTTGAAATCACTTAAAACGTGATAAATATTTAAAAATAAAGAAAATTAAAATTTTGAGCAATGCGAAACGAATTTAATGTAATTATGCTTGAAAGAAAATATTTATTTCATGCTGCAAAATAAGCGAAAATAAAAACTTTTTAAACAGTCATTACAATAAAATAATTTTTAAACTTGTGCAATAAAATTCAGCTTTGCAATGGTTAATTCTTTCAATTTATTGCGCAAAAAAGTCGATTCTATGCAATTTATGTAGATGAAAAAAAAGTTTTTGTGTCATAAAATATTTTTCCGTTCAACTACATTTATAAATATTCATTTTGAAGCGCAAGCGATGCGAAAATTTTTTGCTTTTGTCAAACTTTTACTAATTAATTCGCCATTATCTTGCAAATTTACAAAGAATTGCGGAGAATAAATGTTCAAGAACAATAAGTGCAGGAAAAAAAAAATCTTAATAATCTAACAAATTCTTCTCTGGTACTCTCTTTGTTTTCGAGTTTCATTTCCATGAACATTCAATTCTGTTCGTTCGTTTCGGGAAGTTTATTAAAAATGAATAAACGTGAAGATTTTATGTTCAATTAATTTTATATGAGCAAAATTTCATTAAATTTTTTATTATTTCTGTTCGTTAATCGATTTTTTCATCTCGCTTCTTCTTAACTTGATCTTAACTTCGCTTAAATTTAATTTGATCAAACTTTCATCTTTCGTTTCTTTTTTTCACTAATTTTGTTGTTAATTCAATTTTATTTCATTAATTTACAAAAAAATGTTCATTTCCGAGTGCAAGTTCTGAATCGAATTAATTACCAAATTCAATTAAAATTCATACTTAGTTGATTTGCACGAATGCACATAGGTAATACAGAGATTGTCAAATGCAGAGCACAAAGTTAAGCGAAATAAAAAAATTTTTCATAGGAAATTTCGTTTTTTTTTTATTTACGCTTCGATTAAAAATCGAATTTCTTATCGCAGCGATGAATTCGCTTTATGAAAAAACTTTTTTTCACTTTTCACAGATTTGTACTAGAAAAAAAGGCGCGCATCTCTTCTAAGCATCAGACTCGCGAAAAAAAAGTCGAAATTGCACTGCGAATCAATTTAGAAGTTGAATATATTCAGCGTTTGTATCTCTTACTTTACTTCGCTTTGAAAAAAAAAGCGAATAAAGAGTAATAAAAGTAGAGCAAACAAGACGAAGTGAGAGATCGGAGAATGCAATAAACTCAAGTGTTTCGCATTTATACTGTCAAGCTGTGATCAAATTTTTTTTTTGCTTTGTTGAAAATTTAAATTTAATGTTAACGCAGAGAAAATGAAAAATCACATCGAGACGCGAATTCAATTTTGATCGAATAAGAAAAGTCACAGTGAAAAGAACTCACGCATTCGAAAGACAGTCGAATTTGTCTTTTGATTGATGTTCGATTGGCATTTTCGTTAAATAACAGAATTTCGAAGAGGTCACCGCTTCCTTTTTCGACGATATTGTCCGCGCTTTCGAAATTGCGAAATAGCGAAAAGAAAAAAGCGAAACTTTCTTAACGATCTCGAAACACGTAATGATCTTTTCACTTTTCACTCGAATAATGAGTGCTTTTAAATTAACTGCGCTCTCGTTAATTTCAAAGGAAAACGAAATTAATTTTTCAGAGAGAGAGAGAGAGAGAGAGGAAAAACTTGGTCTTAGCCGCAAAACGTGGTGTGTTACGAAGCAATTCGCTGCTTCCTTTCGTTTTCAATGTTGAAAAGACTAGCGCACAGTGTTCGTTGTTAATTCTACGTATATGCGCACTGTATGTAACTGATTCTGTCTTATACAGTAGTTTCGAAACAGTTGATAGATGGTTTTGTTTGACTATCAATTTTACATTTACTCAATTTTTTTTTCATTTTTACTTTATTTTCAAATTTAAACACTCACGCACGAGACACACGCTAAAAAACGGTAGAATAATCAGTTGAAAACAGAATCGAGTCTGCAATTTCATTCGATTATAATTAGAAGAGGAAAAAAAATAATTTTTTTAATCATCCGAATTACCCACAAAATTAAAAAAAAAATCGAGACACGATTTTCAACCACCAGAGACTATTAAAGCAAAGAGAAAGAGCTTACGACGGTGTCTTTTCAATTTTTAATAAAATAACTTGTACACTCGTGTCCAATAAAGTTTTCATTTTATTGCCTTACAATAATGAAGCGTATTTTAAGCGAAGAGAAAAGATTTTATTAGACATGATTGCATCGTGCTGTGAGAAATATTAAACATTTTTTTTTTGTCAATAATAGTACTCCCGATTCAAAATAAAATGTTTCGATTATCGAAAGTGAGCTTAACTGCAAAGCAACTTTTACGAGACGCTCAATTATGGGTGATGCTTTGCAGTTGAGCTTACTTTTCGATAATCGAAACATTTTATTTTGAAACGGTAGTACATACATGTTCAAATATGCTATGCTCATGTTCTTACTTCGATTATAAATTTTTTTTTTTAATCAAATATTTTCGATTTTCAATATTTTAAAAAATACAAAAATTAATTTTTGCTCTCGAAACGACAATATTAAACTGACTTTTCTCATTTGTGAGTTTGTTTTTAAAAAATTTCCATTGTGGCTGCCTCATGTAATCATAAATTAAAAAATTTCACCGGCTCTAACATAATAAAATTTTTGTTCTTTGAGTAAATATTTTCTTTCAATATTTTCAGTAAAGGTTAAGCACTTAATGCAGATCATTAAAAAAATTTTTTATCTTTTTTGATGTGCACAAAAATCTTATTTTAAGCACGAAAATTGGCGTGATTTGCGTTTTTGAAAGCTTTTTTTGTTTTCTTTGAAAATAAAATTTGAAACTTGAAAACAAAACTTTTTGTTGATTGAATATGTCTGAAAACTATTTTCAAAATAATCGAATTTTGTTTCACTTTATAATTTTTTTTTGCGAAAATATATTCGCTTTTGTCATAAAATAAGATTCAACTTTTTCTAAATTCAATTTAAAAATTTTTTTAAAAGCTTTTTAAAGGTATGAAGAACCTTTTATATGAAATTAATTGCATTTTCTCTTCGTTCGCTTATTCCGCGAAAAGAAAATCATATTTATCCTGTATGAAGTGAAATGTTTGTGAGTATAGTAAAAATTAAAAAAAAGTGAACAGTAAGCGAGTTAGAGAAATAAAATAAATTGGATATCAAACGATTTTTGTTTTGCGCGCCGATGCGAAGAAACCTCATCGCATTTCACTTTGGGGCAAGAACAAAAGCTTTAACATAATTTATAAGAGACGTGCGTAAAAAAATTTTAAGCAATTTCATGTTTCTAACAAAAAAAAGACTTTCGACTGTCCAACCTAACCTAAGGTCAAACCAACATTTTATATGTTTTATGGGAAAATTTCTTATTTCAGGCAAATTATTCCGTAGTTACTCGAAAAATTTAATTTTTTTCATATTTAATTTTATTTGTTAATTAATAACTCTTAAAAATTAAGATTTGGATTTTCACGTTGATTTTCTTTGTCGTACAATTTTATTTAATGCCAACTATTTTCGGCTTTTTTAAAAAGCCATCATCAGAGCAACAATTTAAATTTATTCCGAATCACGAAGTGAACATGTTATCTAATTTATATCCATCATCTAAATTATTGTTTTCCCTATTAGTTTTGTGAATAAATATACTTTCGATGATTTTTCTCTTGTAAATATTTTTGTCTCATTCCAATTGACATTATGGCCGGTGTTAAAAACATGGCTTGCTATGCTATGCGAAAGAGGCTATTTTTAACTGTTTTGAAGTCTTATTTTAAAACTTCATTTTGTTTCACCCACGTAAACTTTTTTTGCATGAACAGGGGATTGAGTTAATCACCCGACTTTACGGCATTATCAATTCTCTCTTTGTTGTTTTGTAATAGATTTCGAAGTGATAGATTTGGTCTGTTTTTAAAGTAGATTTAGCGATTTTTTAGCTTGTGATTTGATTCTTTTTGATAGTTTTTCCGAGAAACTTTTATATAAGGTGTACCAATAAAAAATAGTTTTTGCACTTATTTGTGTTTTGCAACCTCTTTTGAGTTTTTTGTTACGTTTCTTAATTAGTTAACCATCATTAACCATTATGTATAAGATCTTTAGTGAGAAATTGTAGCTCCTTTTCTTTTTCAATTTCATTCGGCTCTTTTTACGTTTGAAAAAACTCTTTGAGATTCTCAAAATTGTACAGAGTACAAATATTTAGCGTCATTATTGTTCTATTAAGATCAATGAATGATTGAATGAATTTATTCCGTAAGAGGCTTTCAATGCAATAATATTTGCATT
>NCKU01003544.1:0-14785 GCA_003675995.1 Dinothrombium tinctorium | reverse complement strand
TGCTAAAAATGAGTGGAAGCGTGTTTTGTCTTTCCAAATAAAAAGCTCGTTTTCATGTTTGAGATGTTTGTTTTTAAAATTAAGTTAATGGAAAAAAACTCAAATTCTCATGATCGTTTAAAGTAATGTTGTTTAATTGTTTAAAATAAACATTGTCTCCCCACTATAGGTTGTTAGACTAGGTAGGGAGGCCCATATCGCTTATTCATGTTAGTAAAGATAAATATATGCATACAGAGTGATTTCTATATAACGCACATATTTTGATTGTTAATAAAATTTTTAAAAATTGATTTATTTTGAAGATGATAATTTATTTCAAAGATAAACATTTTGAACTTAAAATGAAATTTAGTTAAAAACGAGATTTTTTCGGGCTAATATTGTATAAGCGAATGCGTTCAATAAAGGACATGCTTAATGCTGGCGAATGCTGTAGTGCCACTGAAGAATTTTAACCAAATTTTGCATATAAATTCTTTATAACAAGCAATGCATAGTGATAGGATTTTTAACAGCCATTTCGCAAGTGATCGCGAGGTATTTTAGGTCAAAGATAAGATAATAAATTTATATATTAAATTTATTGTAAACAAATAAGCGAAAGCTCGATAGCTTAGTGGCTAAAAAATTTGGTTAAAATCCGTAATTGGCACCTAAAAGTGTCCCAGTAAGTAACAAGCGGAGTTTGTAATGAGTGGTTCCACAGCATTATTTTTGGCAATATAATACGCTTAGTTTTTTATTCGCGAACTTTATAATTATTGCTCATGATTTTAGTGCTGCGGAAGAACAATTGAATAAATTTATTCCGAAAGGGCCTATCCAACAACGCATACTTTGTTAGAAAAGCCGTTTCGGAATAAATTCATTCAATCATTGAATTTTTATAGTGATTGCTTTTAAAAATGTTAATTTTGCGCGCTACGATTCTATAAACAAGCGTATAATTGATTTCTTAATAAGCTCATTATGTAATTTGTCCAAGGAACATAATATTTGTTATTTAATTAAACAGTTATTCGATTAATAATTAATATGCACTAAGTAGCTCGTCTAAAAGCTTCTAAAAAAGCAAACGCTTTAAAATTTCTCTACTTGTTAGCCATTACCGTTAAAACTAAAAATTTTCTTCACAAAATTTAAATTGAGAATTATGTCAACTTTTCATTCGTGATATGTTAACAACAAAACTATAAATTGGCTCATTTCACATTTGAAGCTATTTTTGAGCAAACTCTTATGAGAAAAGCTCTGAAAACATTCTAATGTAAGTATTTATTCTTGTTAAATTCACAAAACTACATGCATTAATAAGTAAAGTAAAATAATTTTGAAAAACTTTTTTTGACGGATTTTGTTTGCTTATGAAAACTTAGCTTTTTACTCGTTTGAATTTGTTTGACACGTTACCATAATCATCAATATTAAGTTTCAGTCGGCTTCGAAAACCTTATGTTTACACAAAAATGTTGCGCATTCTTGCTCTATTTGTTCATTTAATTACAGGTATATTTTGTGCCTGGATGAACTTGATCTTAAATTAAACACTTTTTAAGGCGTAAGTTTGATGCCTCGTGTAGTGGATGAATTCTCGAATTTTGACCACTGCTATTCGGAATGTATTCAAAGATATTATGCACGCGGAAGAATTGAATTGGTGTTATGCATTGCTGGTTGTGCAGTGGGTCAGCCTCCTCCAGGTTGTAGTATGAAAGGTCGCTGCTTGCCATATAAATCAGAATACGGACCTCCAATTTACGGTGGTTACTCTAGACTCAAGCATCCTTCTTTTGGAACATAAAAAAGCTTAACTTCGAAAAATGTTGATCTACTCTTTTTACGTTGCTGTTATATTTCCGATTTTTTCGGCTTTAGAAATTTAAAAATCTGCGCTCATTTCGAAGACATAATTTCGGTTCCTTCTTTGTTCTTTGAACATTTATCAATTTGCATGCTTAAACAATAAAAACAAGTGATTCACATTACTGTTAAAATTAATTATGATGATCTTCTGAGTTTTGGACTCTAAACTAGTGTCTCATGCTCTAAAACAAACATTCATATGCTCAAAATGAGATAAATAAACGAATTTCTTTTTGAAAATAGAGCTGAAAACTGAAGAAGGAATTTTTATGCGAAACTTTGTCGTAAGTTATTTGAATAAGCGCCGTGCAGAGTAAGCAGTTTAAAAATGCATTTCAGAGCAACTGATCTCCTTATCCCACAATAAAAAATTTGACGAAAAAATTCGAAAAACTGGCTCGGCAGCTAATATCCCATAAAAATGGAATAATATGGTGTTGGCTTCTAAAACATGTTTAAATTTCGATAACATTTGAATTTCTTATTCTTTAAAATTAGTGAAAATTTTCAGATAAATATTATGTATGATAAATAATCTTTTTAATTAGAGTTGAGAAGCGATTGGAAACAATCAAAATAGAAACATCGAAATTGCATAAGTTTTTCAAAAACAAAATTTTGTCAGAAATTTTTATCTCGGTTCCTCATTTTTTCTTCTAGATATAAATTCCACTCACAAAATTGAGTATGGAAGTTATCTTATTCGAACAATGATTTTAATTATTAAATCTATTATAGTGCAAAAAAAAAATATTTTTGAGAGCAAAATTAATTTACTTTTTAGTTGGCGAAACGTAGAAATAATTGCATTTGTATACTCATTTTCTTCAAATATTTATTATATGTAAAAATAATCGAAATCACCTATCCTCAGGACTGTCGAACATGTGCCTGGGGAAAACAAAAATCTTATTGGTACGAGTTATTTTTCGTTAATTAAGTCAAAAAATAACGGAAAGTGAATAATTTTTCATAAAATGTCCATATTGTTCAACTTCCCAGTCATTTATTAGTTAAAAAGCAGCATTTACTCCTAATTTTAGGTCACGTTTATTAAGAGTTGTATACAAATAAAAGAACGATTTGAAATTAAGATGCAGAACTCTTTTCGCTTTGCCGACGCTTGACGTCCCAATTGTAAACCCTCGCCATGTCTGAAAACATTTAGTTAAGGAAAAAGTGTTTTCACAAAGAAGACGAACACAATGAACAAATGATAAATACCGTGACGAAACCACGGTATACCGTTCTAAATACCGTTCTTTAAGCATTTGAAAAGGATACTGACTTCAGTAGTTGTTATTTGATCACGCAAAAAATCGAGATCAACATCTATTTGCGCTAAATTTCTCATTGCTGTTTCCAAGTTTCTGGACAAGAGTTGTTCGGCCTCTTCAATCGGATATTCGAGCATTACGTTTGCCTGCAATAAAAGGTGTGAGAAGCGAATGAAAAAAAAAATGATCGTATACCCCAAGCCACAAGCATATTCTGCTCGTGGGTTCGACAATAGCAGACATGTAGACTTGGTCTGAGAGAAGAAATTGCGTGTCAATCGTTGAATTCGATTCCTGTCACCAAAGAATGGTTAGTTTCGATTAAAGAGCAGAATGCTTTACTTTGCGATGTTTAATTAAATTAAGAACGTCTAAAGATGATTTGATATCGGGAATTTGTTTTTTGAGCCGTTTTTTCTTTTGCATAAGATTCAATTCCATGAATCGATATTTGCTGTGATTTTCATCAAATTTGCGAATGATGACTGAAGCGTTATTCTCTCCCTGCTTCTCCATGAATTTGTCGACGTCTTCGACGAACTCCGCTTTCGGAATGCCGAGACTATTCTCACTCTTTTCGTTTCCGTTTTTCGCGTTTTCATTGCTTTTCTCTTTTTCGACGCTTTCATTCATTTTCACGAATTTTTGGCCAAAAATGCCGAAATCACACACCAAAACGTGACTGTGTCTCGCTCAATGCTCAACGGATGGCGCTAGCAATTAACGATCAAAGCGAACACAATTTTCAAAATTTCGTTTAGTTAATTTAATTTAATTTCAATTTATTTGTTTTATTGTTTTCTCAATTATTTAAAGAGGACGCGTTATTTTAAATTTCATTGACCAAATTTTACAAATTTAACAAATTTCGCATTTTTTTGTCAAATTATAAGACTTTGCCCGCGTTTTTTAATAGATGTGACAAAAAAGAGATTAAAAATAAATGATGACAAATTAATGAATTGTGTTCAAAGTTTTCATTTAATCGTAATTCGTAATAATTCTTAATCATTGGAAAATATGAAACACTAGAGAAAAATATTTAAAAATGATTGGAATAAGAAAACTTTCAAGAGTGCACAGAATCGTTTATAAGCTTCAGGAAACGATAAGAAGCGTCGAAAAACTATAAAAACTCATTCGATTCGATCTTTTTTCAGAAATTTGCAATTTTTATTAATGTCAACGTGAGCTTTTAGGATTTTATTCCGATTAAATTTTGAAAACTAAATACAAACTTCGCTTCACAAAAAAGAAATGATTCGAAGACATTTAAGTAAACAAATTTTTATTTTTGGAAAATAAATTGACTAAAGTTCCTTTGTTTACCCTTTGACATGAAATATTTGACTTAATTGCGTTGAAATTGATTGGTTTTATGACGAAGCGTCTTCAATGCATTACACTTTTAAATAAACATTCAAAGAATTTTTTGAATGTTTTTACGAGTTTATCAAATTTTAACTTGGATTTTGCTTTCAATGTCTTGTCGATAAACCTAATTATAAACAATTTTCTTAAAACACTCTTTCTTATTTTTATGAGAACTTACTAGCATTTATGATTGTGCGGTATAATATGAAGAAAGTTTCGAACCAGAAAGCGCTTGTGAGCCCAAGGAGACCACGTTTGCTCTCGAACTACTCATGGAGTTGTCCGAAAGATTGATCAAATGCTGGAAATTATTTGAGTTTAATTTTGGAATTAAAGAAATTCGAGAATTCAATTTATTGGGCATATCTAATGGCCTCGAGTTCGCCAAATAAGAGGGAAGTTTTCTCTTGAAAGAGTTTAAAATGAGTAAGTAAATATTTTCATTTGTATAATTACAGAAGTATATAATTCATTGCTATATGACGAATAATCTTCGCGAATAGGCGGCGAGTTGTGTAAATAATTTTTCGCTTTCGAAACTGGTCTCGAAGCCAGATGAGGTTGATATTCACTTTTAACGCCAAATTGCAAAGGATTTATTTTTTGAGAACTTCTTGTCTCTGAGTTTATAATGGGTTCGCAGAAAGCAGCGTTTTTTACCTGAAAAAAAAAATTATTTTAAAAATTCTTTTCACACTTTGAACTACCTTGGTTTGAAAACTTTTGTGTCCAGCTTCCGGAAAATATGATGCTCTTTGAGATGATAATGGGACAGTTTTAAACTCGTATTCATTGTTTCTAAAAAATGCTGAAAATGGACTTTCGCAATTTTCACAGTTTATACAAACCTCGCACATCTGCAAAATTCGCTTTCTCGCTTCAGTCGCTTTAACTCCATTTCCATCCGAACATTAATATTTTTGAATCTAATATTCTCCGCTTTAAGTCTTTTCAACTTTTGAAAGAAAAAACAAAGTTTGAGAAATCTAAACGGAAAGGAACGAATGCAAAACCTCAATTCGAGAGTGTTTTAAGTAGAGTTCAGTTTGCTTCTTTTGAAAGTTTCTTATTTTTTCATACTTTTGCAAAAAGTAGACGTCGTCTTCGAAATATTGCAAAGTTTGAGGCTTGAGATTCGCGGAGAGCAAAGTGTGGCCGCACTTTTGTCGGCAATTTTTGCATATCGAATCATTCAAAACACCTGAAAACTAAAGTGAATTTCGGCAGCAAAAAGAGAACTCAACTTACCACTGTTCACACATCGATCACAGTACAAGTGGCCGCAAGTGGTAAAATAGATTTTAGTGCCGTTCGATGGAAACGAAAGGCATTCGTTGCAATGCACGAAATGCTCGAAACTCTGCATTCGTTTGCTTTCGAATTTCGCGTTTCACAGTTTCGAATGAAAAACGCTTTCGCGTCAAAGGCGGGGTTATCTCCGTTCGCGCCGCGCTTCGATTCGCTCCGAACGCGAGACGAGAATTCGCCGATTTTAAGTTTGCATTAAGTTTGAAAAATGTTTTCGACTGAAACCAAATTGCGTTTTAATCATTTAAAATTCATCCTTTACATTCATATTTTGTGGAACATTGACGAACACTCTTTTTGTTTTGAGCTGCAAAAGCTTTGTTTTGAGCTACATAGCATTTGTGTACTATTGAAGCTAAAATTTTGAACCAATGCAAACTGAAAAGTGAATTTCGACGAATCGAGAAGGCGAGACAAATTCACCATCAAAACAGTAAATCAAGTCTAGTTACTGTTGACTTCAGAAGCATTTATTGACAAAAATCGAATAAGTATTTTTAAAATGCAATGTTTTTAAGAATTCTTGTTGAAAAGTTTAAGTAGCAAAAATTTTTTGAAAGAAAGCAAGTTTACTCTAATCTCATGTTCACAAAACATTTAATTTAAAACATAAGCTAGATAACTTCTCTTCACGCACAAATTCATTTTTCACGATAAATAGGTCCTTTGCTTATTTTTGCCTTAGATTCAATATTAAAGTTTGCACGCAAATAACTTAATTCACATGCAAAGCTCTCCTCTACAATGGGAATAATTCATTATGTCAACATGAAGTTCTATTTACATACTAAACATCATTGAGATCAGAATTGGGACAAAAAGTGGTTTCCTTGTGAACTTTACTGAAAAATTATGAAAACAAGTGATTCGTTTTAACGATCGGTCTAAAAACTATCGCATTCGATCGTTTTTTACAATTTATTAAAAGTTATGCAACAAAGAGCGGAAAATTTCTTTATTTGTACCATTGAATGGGGTAGACAAAAAACACTTAAAATATGGATTCTCCCATAGCTGTTAAAAATAGCAATTTTTTTCTTGCCTTGTACAACAAAAGAATTGATTTAATTAATTATTGATTTAACTAATTGATTTATGCATTTAGTTAGCTAGTTTAGATTTAATAATTTAGTTTAGTTAGGTCAAATATTTTAATGGGTAATCATTTATATGATTCATTGTTGATGAATGATTGACTACAAATTGCCCTTAAATAATTAGTTTTGAGATAATTTTAAAGTTTTTTTATGTATTATTTTTTTGTGCACAATTTGAAATTTTAAGGAGTGTAATTTAACGAATATTTGCCTTTTAAAAGCCCGAAGCCCACTGGCCACAAACGGTTTTGTAGCATTATATGAAAAATTTTTAAGCAACAGCGATTTAAAAAATCGTGTAAAAGAAACGATTTGGTACAGTGTATTAATTCCTCTTCCACAATGATCGCGATAGAAGTGAGCGCAAGAAATTGCTTAAAGTATGCAAAGACCGAATGTTTTCAAGACTAGGTGTTCGCGTCCGGAGGACTGCGGGCGATCAGTGGTGATTGAGACGAGTTTGAAAGAGGCGCGCGAGAGGAGAGCAACGCGTGGTGCGGAAGCAGCGTTCGGCAGCGGTCGTTGGCGAAGTAATGTCGAGCGAGCAGTGGCTGCGGACGCGACCAGCAGTTATTAGAGGCAGTTTCGCGCGCAGTCTTTTCGAGAAAATGATGCGAGAGCAGCAATTGAGAAGTTTCGATCGCAGGAAATGGTACACTTACGACAAGTCGGCGGTAAGCGACGCTCTGCAAAGCAAATTCATCGAAATGATGTGTGACTCCGAAACGAATGATTTTATTGAATCGTGTTACAATAAGTCTGAATGGGTTTTCACACACCTATTCCAAGCTATCGCCCGAACTTTCCTCTGTCTTTTCATGACTTCCACTTCAGTGAACGGTCTTTTAGGTCGCGGCTCTATGTTCATATTTTCAAGGCAACAAATCACCACTTTTCACGAAGATTTGCTTTGTTTGAAAGCCGATCCCAACTCAACACTGCTTGATCTCGGAGCCGGCGATGGCGAAGTGACCACTGTTCTATCCAATTTCTTCAATCGCACCTTTGTTACCGAAGTATCTCCTGTAATGAGAAGAATTCTCACTAAAAAAGGATTTAAAACACTCGATGCTTTTTCGTGGCAAAACGAGAACATTGATTTCGATTTAATCAGTTGTTTGAACCTTCTCGATAGGTGTGACAAGCCATTGACGATGTTAAAGCACATTAGAACAAGATTAAAGCCGAACGGGCGTTTGTTGTTAGCGCTTGTTTTACCTTTCAGTCAATATGTAGAATCTTCCTCAAACAAGCACAAACCTAGCGAACAGTTGCCGATCACCGGTACTTGCCTCGAGTCGCAGCTTATCTCATTTCACGACAATGTGATCAAACCTTATGGATTCGAATTGATTAAATGGACAAAATTACCTTATTTGTGTGAAGGTGATCTAGAATTATCGTTTTACTGGTTAAATGACATTGTTATGCTGTTAAAAGCAGTCGATTAATCTTATTCATTTATAGTCACGTTTATTTACATTTCCACATCGATATTATTGTCCGTGTTTTTGCAAATAAACAGTTTATCAAACGCAATTATGATTCAAAATCACAAGTTGCTTGTTTGCTATTTTCCTAAACAATAACAAGGGAGGCATCTTTATTTCCAACTTTGCCATTAATGAACCGCTTTTTTGTGCGAATAAAACCTATGAAGTATGAAGTAGTTATGAACTTATCTTGCATCTCACCAGCTTTGGTGTTTACAAAAATGCTCCATAAACGAGGTTCTACAATATTTCGGCTTTCTCAATGCGAAATGTTTTTAAGAAAGCGAAATGATGAATATGAAACTGATATTCAAGTCACGATCATTTTGACATTTGATTGAAAAATGTAAACAAACAGCGAGTAATCGTGTTTTGATGCAGGATTGATGGAAGCGAGCGGAGGCAAGGCGTGTGCACGACTCGTGTTGCGAAGAGAGGCGAGAAGCGAGAGCAGCGGTCGGTGGGAGCGGTGAGCGGAGGTCAGTGCGAAAGCGATGAACCGAACGCGGCGGTCGCTGTCGCATTCGCCGCCCACTTGCGACTGTGGCTCGACGCGTGCGCAGTGCGGACAAGCGATCGCTATAACGACGAGTGTTCATTAATTGAGTGAAAGAATTGTTCAAAGAACGAATCGCTTTTCGAAAGTAATGTTTTCGCGAAGACGGAGAGAAACGGCGAACTAAAGGGTAGCGATGCATTCGACTTGCTTTCTCCGAGAAATGGTACTGTTTGTGGTCTATTTGGTGGTCGATTGCAAGAACAGCATTGTTTTGGGCGATATCGCGTACGCGTATGAAACCGACGACGTCGCTTTGGCCATAATCAACGTCTCGTACATCGATCCGATAACCGGTGTTTTGCGCAATGACCGCGAAGAAGTCGGCAAATTCAGTGTCGGAAAGATCGGTTCAGTCAATGGTGTGGTTGTGCATTTCAACAGCCACGACGCGTGCGATCCGATCGACGGCAACCGCTGGCCGTCCGAGCCGTGGATTGCGCTCACACCGCACGGAATCTGTACAGAGACTCAAAAACTGAGAAACATTGCAAACACAAATGCTTCTGCCGCTGTGATGTATGACATTAAGCCTGGTCCTAAGATAATGCGAGTCAACCACAAAGGTATCTTTTTTGTCGTTGCATTCTCCGCTTTTCGCTTTCAAAACACTGCGTTCATTTCTCTGAAAAACAATGCTTTTCGACAAAAGTTCACTCGCTTTGGAAACGAGTTCGAAACAATGACACAAGCTTTGAAGTGCTTCTTCATGTTTGCGAACAGCCAAACAGTGCATCGACCGTCTAAAAACTGTCGTTTCGCTCTTTTACTGAGAAACGCACAGCACTATAAAGCACAGTGCTCGCCTCGGTTGCGTGCGAACATTTGCTGCTAAACGCAAACATAGATCGAGTTCTGGCTTAGAACTCGTCGCTGCTAATTGCCCGTTCCTAAAAGTAAGCGAACGAAATTTTGCTCGACCCAAGTATTTGTGAACACAATTTGTATTCAAAATGCAGCGCTGTAATTAAAACATTTCAATTTGACATTCAGGCAGCAATCAAATGCTGGCCATTTTATAGTTTTTCTGACATTACAGCTGAAAGTGTTACACGTCGTTTCGCTTGATTTATGAAGGAACTTTATGTCGGCGGAAAATCATTTCTTAAGTTCTTGCTTTGTTTCAAAACTTAATGCATAAATACTAGTTTAAGACCGCAATCGAGTGAAGTTTCGGGCGGTTACACGCATCCGAAAACACTTCCTGTCCCAAAAACATTACTTTCTGCTCTCTTTGCAGCTATTGATTTGATCTCAGTCTTCATCTCGAAAGAGAAAGGCGAAGAAATCAGTCTTCTCGTTAATAACGGAACACGAGTGATTTTGCAAATAACAATTGGTACTCATAACACATTTCGTTACGCGAACATCAACAAGACATCTGTGCTTTTTGTTTCGGTCTCATTCGCCATACTGATGATTATATCACTTGCATGGCTTGTCTTTTATTATATTCAAAGATTTCGCTATATTCACGCCAAAGATATACTCACTGTGAGTGTGTGCATTTGATTAGTTTAATTACTTTCGAAACCATTACAGAGGCGTTTGTGTAATGCTGCAAAGAAAGCATTGGAAAAGATACCAACAAAAACTGTGCGTTTGACGGACCTTCAAAGCAGTGATTTCGTCGAATGCTGTGCAGTTTGCATTGAAGCATTTAAAGTTGGAGACATCATCAGGATTATTCCCTGCAAGTAAGTGTTGAGCTTTTTTCAAATACTTTATACGGTTTAAAAACAGCTGACTGTAATAAACAGGAAAACAACAAAATCTTGCTGACTGTTCTAAGCTGCCAATCACTGCAGCTATAGTCTCGCTTTATGTTTAGACGGATATAACAAGTGAATGAACTTTATTTCGCTGTATTTATTTCATTTTCCATAAATAGACATATGTTTCATAAAACTTGTGTGGATCCATGGCTATTAGATCAGCGCTCATGTCCAATGTGTAAATTGGATATTCTTAAACATTACGGAATAATGGTTTGTAAACCTAATCTCGTCATTATGTCTAATCTACTTGCTCGTTATAGTGTGAAATGACAAGTCAAGAAAGTGTGTTTAACATCGATGAGTTTGATATTCACCAACAGTATTGGAGAAGTCAATATGGAAGAGGAAGTGGCGATATCGAAATAGTACACGTTCCTATTAATGTAAATCATAATCGTCACACAAATCGCAGTCAACGCAGTCGTTTAGGTGGGCTCAATAACGAGAATCAAGTCGATTCAGCAGCTTGTAGCTCAAACGAATCTCAGGCTTGCGAAAACAATAGTCTTAGAGTGCAGCTTAATAATGAATCAATTAAAATATCAGTAGAAAACCATAATTCACAGAATGGTCACTCTTCGTAATCATTAAGATGCCTAAAAAAATTATATGACACTCATCCATTCACTTGTAAATTTTAATTCATCAGTTATCAGTGTATTCCGAATATGTGTAATGTACTTCTTTTTTGTACAATTATTTCAATTATTTAATTGCTGTTAGATTTTAAACAGCAGATAATTATTGTGGTTGCTTTCACGACGAGTCTATTGATTCAAGTCGTTAAACGGTTTTTATGACCGTATCCATAACTCAAATTCCCGACTAAGAAAAATAGTGAAAGTATTAAGTTATAAGCACAATTATTGTTATAGATTTAAAATTAAAAAAAAAATTGATCGTGATATTGCTTCAACTGTTAATCAACTGTTTTAGAAATTAAAACGCATTTGAATGCAAATTAGTTGTAAGTAATTGAAAAAAGAAATCGTTGCTGTTGCATTTTACATTCTGACGTAAATTGTTAAGTCCATCTTTATCATAACCTAGATTTTCATGCAAACCGCTAAGACACCTTTTAATTTGGGTCCGTTTTTTAAAGAATTCTCATATTGAATGTGAAACACGAGATTTATGTTAAAGTCGGCTTTTGTTAAATGTATCAATGAATCTTGAATTTAGTGCTAAATGTTAAACCATTTTTAAATCTCGCTTTTGCCATTATTGTTGACAAGTTTCTCCTCGATGCACTAAAAAAATCTCATCGATTAAATCGTATAAATTGAAAGCAATTTATCGTTGTCACGCTATTTGCCTCCAATGATTTGTTAAGCGAAGCGTTTTATTAAGAGGAAAATACCGTATTAAATGATTTGATAAAAGTGACGAAAACTTGAATTCAGTATAAAATTAATTTCTACCACTAAATTTCAACAAAAATTAAGTCAAATTCGTTAGGCGCTTTAAAAATTAACATTCAAGTTTGTTTGTTTCTATATGCTAAACTTACGGTTGAGAGGAAAATTCTTCATAATTGGAAATTCACACCTTTACTTCTTATTAACCATACATTCATTAACCATTATCACGCAAGCTTCAGAGGAAATGATTTTCAAAATATCAAGTTTAGATCAAGAAAAAACCGCGCAACAATAAAAAAATTCAAGGCTGGTATAGAAGTTGGCCTCAAAGGAATTTTTTGTAGCAAAACAGACAAACAAAGTGATTACTGAAGACGAATTCAAAGCGTGAGATAACGGATTCCATAAATAGTGTACTGAAAAATTTTGGCAACAATACTCGTAGAGATGTAACAAGAAAAAGAAGCTAAAGAAAGGCCGTGTTATTAAGGAAGAGAGTCGTTGAATTTCATCAGGGCGAGGAGAAGTGAAGCAGCCGAATTGTTCAAGCCATCAGTAAGAGTAGTATATGATCCTATAGAAAAGTCCACTTGTTCTCAAGCATTCCCTTCTTGAGAAGATGTCACTGTTTTGAAGGTCTTTTTGTTATAAAGTGGTGATGCGGGGTTTTGAGGGTTGTAAATTGATGATTCCAATTCATAATCCTTCTCTGGCAATCTCCCCATAATCAATTTCGTGCTATTTGCTCATTTCTCACAAGAAAGTAATTTTGTGCAGCTTTTTTTTTACATATACTTTAAATGGATTTTCTTGAACGGATCTAAAACACTTCTCCGCACATCTCTTTGTGAATTTAAAATTTGAGAAGAAATGAGCGATAACGGCCTCTTGGTCACCAGTTATAGCCGCATTCTAAAGAACACTTGACTTGAACCCTCGTTTTGTTGATGGAATGTTCGTTGAGAGGCAAGCAAAATTAACTTGTTCTGTCTTAAAATCTTCTTTGTCTCCTCTCTCTTCTGTCGGAAGTTTTCTCTCTTCCTTTCTCTTTAAGATAGGACTTTAAGTATTTTTCTTTAACTTTTTCAAAGGAATGTTGTCTTCATCTTCATCTTTATTTTCATTTTTATCTTTATCTTTAAGTTCAAAATCAAAATCCATTTCAAATTTATCTTGATCTTCGTCTTCACTTTAGACTCTTTCAATTATTGTTGTTGTTTTAGCTTTTTCATTTTGAGATTCTTGAACATTGCAAGGCATGACTTGTGGAGAGTACTGAGTGGAAGTACAAAGAAGGTTTTCGTCCTTCCACATGGACTGGGTCTCTTTATTCACATATGTTGATGGCGAATATTTCGATTTATTCGCTTATTTATTCTTTTCCCGCCTTAATTCTTTTTCAAGTAAATTTTTCGTTCTCCAAATTTTTTTATTAATGCTTAATGTCCGTCTTTTTCTTCCGAAGTTGCGTCGCGACTTATAGCCGCTGGGGGCGACCAGGGTGCAAAAAATTAAATTTTTTCGCGAGAATTCACTTACCATTTCACGCTCTTACAATTTCAAATTAATCAAAGAGAGTGAAAGGAAGAAAATGTTTCAAATTTTTTTCTTTTCTGCCTTGAGCAATAATTTTTATTGTATTTTAGTACACATATTACTCAAATCGAATTCGAATTTTGTTAAAATTCAGTTCCACTGAAAGGAAGTGTAAAAAGATATTTCGTTGCTCAACATTCAGTCTTGAAAACGAAAAAACTCAAACATGAAACGAGATATACAAGAAAGCAACTCAGCGGAGACTGCGGTTCTTATGCAACACCAGATTGCGATCGATACTGAAAAGCAGAAGTTGCGAAAATATTATTGTCAATAGCATTGAACTTGTATGTTTGTTGAATTGATTCTGTTGAAAATTGGGCTCATTATTTTAAAATGATCTAAATCAAGTTTTTTTTTGAATAATTTTATCAAATTTAGAATTTTTCACGCATCAAGGAACTTTATAGATTTCAATTGAGGAAAATATTTATCGCGGATTATATTTGTTTTACAATTTCGAATTTTTATTTCAAATTTGAATTTAAAACCTAAAATTGTAAAATAAATTCTTATTTAATATTTTTAAACTTATTTTTTGAATAAATCATTTAAAGCGTTTGACTTTTTATTAAAAAGTTTTTAATAATAATTTTGATAATGCATTACATTCCATCTACATTCCATTATTCTGCATTCTACATAATGCATTGCATTCCATTATTCTACATTACAATAACACTACAAATATAGAAAAAATTATTTTTAAAAGCAAGGAAGCACAAATGATGTTTAACACTTTTGCAAATGATAACACTAATAGTACCTAACCATTTGAATTTAAAATTTTGTGATTGTCCTTTCTCGTTGCCTAGAAATTTTTTTTTAAATTTAGCAAGACAGCTAAAAAATTCAAATTTTGACCATGAAGCGATGCCCGCACGCAAATTTTAATGTTGCCATAATATTTTTCTATAGAGATCGTATTAAAAAGTTAATTTGAAGGTTGTGCTTGACAGCCAAATCCTTCCCTTGTTATATTGTCGCGCTATAATTTTGTCCAATCGAATAAACGGAACTAAGAACTTCTAGAGTTCGTCTGCTTCAATCCTCCAACGCTGGCGCGACGTGTTTCCAGG
>NCKU01003543.1:0-14785 GCA_003675995.1 Dinothrombium tinctorium | reverse complement strand
CTCATCATTGTCTTGTTTATTTCTAATTTTTTCTCTTTTGCCCCGTTTTGTGTGTTTTACATCACTACTATCGCATATGGTCAGTGATTTGAACATTTTATGAAAACGTTATGAATAAATTCGTGATATGAATCGCATGAATAGTGTATATATAAAAGAGTTTTCGACTGATTTTTCAATCAGCAAAGCGTTTGAAAATACTGACAACACTTGAAAAAGAGAAAAGGTTTTTGGAATAAATTTTCGTGAAGAAAATAGAAATAAATGTTGAAGCAATATTTGGCGCTATTGAATTTTTAAAATATATGATTGAAGAATATGGGTAAAAGAGATGTAAACAGCTGATACAAAATAACAATACACTGATACGTTTAAAAATTTCAAATTGAGTACAGGCTGGATAGATGACATACTTAAAGAAATGTCTAGGGGGAAGAAATTGGTCCTATTTTCGATTTGTGTTTAATTTTCAGGTTAAAGAAGTAAAAGCAATAGAAAGACGAAATGAATTGTGCTCATTTGGCATGGTGCTAACAGTACAAAGATAAGAATTAATTTAGACACTTATCGTCGACATCCAGTTAGCCATTATGCAAACAAATTTATTGCATTATCATCGTTAACGTACGGTAAATCATTCGTGGCAAGCATATTGCAAAAATTTTTAAATGAAACAAAGAGAAACGAAAAGAAGGCAGCAAAACCTGTGAAACACGAAACAGTGAAAATGAGAGAAAATCTGACATTCTGTTAGCTTTATGCATTGGTTTTCTCCCGTTTGAATAATTAATCCTGCTTAATTTTCAAGCGTTTATATGCGAATACCTTCTGAGAAACTGCGTAAATAAAGTTGTACACGCACAAGTTAACAGCATAATTGAAGAGAGTTAAAGTAGCAAAAATAATTGAAAAATTTAAGCAGTCGCGAATGGTTATCGCATATTTTGTCCGAAATAAAAACAATTGCTTTCGTATCTGTCGCATGAGAAATAGATGCAATTTAACAGATTACACTGGGTGTACAAAGTGTATTCAAACAAACACAATGATAAATGCATTTTTGCAAAAAGAAATGCAAATTGAATGAAACAAGAAATTTATTTTAAGCTCCAGATTAATATGCATTTAAATAAATAATAAAAACAGCACAAAGTAACGATAGAAATGTAAACACGAGTGACAAAACGAAGAAATGAAGTGAGAATGTATTACTTTTTGCGGAGCGTTGATCACACCGGTGTTATATCCGAATTGAAACATGCCCAAAACGGCGGAGAATATGGCGAACACAAGCATACACGTAAGGCCCTGTTGTTCACAATTCATTTTGTCCAATATTCCAAGCGTTCGTGCCGTGTTTGCAAATCGAAAATAACACGAATTTCGAAGGAAGGCCAAATTGGAAGTGACGAGTGACGAAAGCGAGCGAAGAGGGAGAGAGAGAGAGCAGTGATTAGTGGGCGAGAAAAACGCTTGCGTGCGTACGGCGTTCGCACGGTGCGCGTACGTACCTGCGGACAGTGGTGACCACTCGGACACGAACAGCGACACAAACACGGACGACACATTCCAATCGCGAGTCGCCTCTTCGCCTTCTTCGAGAGATACAAAAAAGCGCACTCTTTTTCTTCGCGGTCCCCACTCACGAGAGGGACGCTTTCCTCAGCGCGCTCCTTCTTCGCTCTCTTCTCGATTCGCTTCCGTCGCTTCTCGCCTTTACGTTCTTCTACGATTCCTGTTTCCGCCTCTCTTCTTTTTATTTTGCCGATGATATGAGAGGGAAATCTCAATTAAAATTTTGATTTATGCCAGCAGCTTCTCCAAATGGCTAGTTCTGGAATTCGATCCATTTTTTTTTAAATAGAAAATTTTGTTTATTAACATAAAATTCATAAACGATAAACGCTGGCGCACATTTCTATTAAGAGGCTTGCTTATATTTAAATACATTAATTATTTTTAATGAACGCCTTAACTAATTTTATCAGGTTTGCGTTATAAAATTTTTAAAGCTTTAATTCAATAATAAATAAATAAAGATCTGACAAATAGCTATGTTTTTGAAAAGATTGAAAAGCTTTTTATTACTAACTCTAATAGAAGCTATGGAAGAATAATTCTAAATAAAGAGAACCTGATGAAAATTGGTTAAGGTGCTTTCTAACACCATTAAAAACAAGTTTTCACAATGCATTCAATTGTAAATTTCGCACCTAAATAAACCGACACGCTTAATTACTTAAGACAATTTATATTTGCAAGTTAAAAACAATTCATTTTTAAGCTAATTTAATGTTTAAGATAAAAGTAAGTACCTTACCGTTATCAACTCTAAAAATGATCAGCGTTAAGTTTAATTCAATTGAAAAGTATAATTGAGCAACATTCGCTTTTTAAACAAGATAAACGTTGCATGAATAATAACAAAACTAATTTACAATGGTTCGATTCTATCCTTTTATTTATAGTAATGTGTATATTCTTAATTATAATGATTCACTAAAGAAGAATCTGAGGAATGAAGAAGAACGTGAAGAATTAAAAATTAGTAATTGCAAATTAATTTAACGGTATGTTTGAAAATTGTTTTTTCTACTTTAGAGAAATGCCATAATTATCAGTACCTCTCATTTTTCAGCTTCATTTTTTGCTTTTCTCTTGTATTTTGCCTCAAATGCTAAACTCCACACAATTTTCATATCTAGGTAATACGATGGCATCGATTTCTTGTATTTTTCAAAAGTCAACAAACCGACTTTGCGAATATTCTATGGCTCTAAATTTATTAAACAAAAATTTTTGAATAAAAAATACACGAATTTGCTTGTACCTATTCATTTGTAATAATTTATTTCGAAAGTTTTTCGAACCTAACAATATTTATTAAAATTGTTCACTATAGTCATACTGTATAAGCCCTTTTGAAATAAAATATTCAATTTCGGAACATCATATTATTTTAGAATTACTCTTATAATTTCACTTTCGAACAATCTTTTTTGTAACTGAAATCATGCCCCAGCCCTTTTAAGGATTGTTAGCCAACTCATAAATGTGTTGTAAGAATTGTTGTAGTGTTTAAGAAAAAGATGTAAAAATTAAATACTCTTTTTAACATATTTTGTTTAATTAAAAAATTTCAATTGTTTTTGTTTTGCAATGATAATTTGAGTTTTAAGTATTTATTCGCTGTTTTGAACAAAAGTCTATCATTTGTGCGTAAAGCTTCTCGAAAAACTTTCTGTTCATTGACGTATGCACTTCAATACATAAAATTTAAACATGAAAAGAAATAATATGAAGTTAGCAAAATTTCAGAATTTTTTGGATTTATTTTGACTCAGCTAATTTGTACAATGTGCGATTTTATCTTAAAAACTTATGTAATGTGTGAAATTTAAATGCTTAGTAAAACTTTTAATGGCCTTAATGTATTAGAACAACAATCCAAAAAGAGTTTTTAAATTGTTTATGAGTTGTTTTTGATTTCAAATTCAATAGAAATAAATGCTTTAGTAAAATTCAAATAACTGTTCTTGTTTTTCTTCTTTGTAATAACTCTTAATAAGTTTGAAGCATCGATGTTTTAATCATTAAATAGATATTTCTTGTCGTCATCGATTATTAGATTTTAAGAAATTTAAAAGTTTTGTATTTGTAACGACACTCAAAATTTATGAACAGTGTCATCGTAAGTGCAAAAACTTTTTGACTACTTTCTTTACACTGATATTTTGTTTGACTACTTTCACAATGTCTAAATTGTTATATTATGATTATTGATTATTCGTAAAAAATTTTTAATTCAGCGTGGCGAAAAACTATTAAAGACGAAAATTTTTTGAAATAAAATGTTTTGCGTTTTAAATTCACACACCCTTTATATGCTTGAGAACTTGAATAATTCATTTTACTTAACCAATAGAGAAAATAAAAGCGTTGAATGTATTTAAAAAAGAGAATTTAACACCAATTTCATCACTTTCTTATCCCTTAACATCAAGACTATTGAATGTGTTAATTTTAAGCAAGTTTTCACCAAAGTTTTACTTTTTAAATGGTTGTATTTTTGAACTTTTTAATTTCAAAAACTCTAAATGAATTTTTCTTTTACTGTTTTACTTTTAGTTTAAACAACTTTTATACTTTTAGATTTGAAAGCAAGTATTTTGTATTCATTTTTTCTATCTAATTTTTAACTTCGAATAAAAAAGAATGAACAAAATCATAAATATTTTAAATATATGGACATTGTCACGATAAAAAAAACATATTTTCATTTTTACTGCTTTCATAAGTTTCGCAAACCTCATTTCAATGTAACAAAAGTTCTCATCAAACATTATTTGCTTTTCAAAATTTTTGTATCAATGCTTTTAAGGCTTCCAAAGTTGTTTTGATTTCCATTTTATTGTTAGAATGATTTCATTCTAATTCTAATTTTGTAACTTCATTCATATGCTTGTATTGTAATGCTCTTTGGTGTATGTACACTCATGTCCAATAAAATCTTTTCATATCGCTTTACTGCAAAGCGATAGACTGAAAGATTTTATTGGAATCGAGTGTACATATATTTACTTCTGCATTAATAACACTTTTGCAGTCATTTTCGCTTGTAGAACAGTTCATTTTGAAAAAGATTAAGTTTTAATTAGGACGTTGCCACATGCATATAGCGCAAATGTGCGGATTTTGTGAATTAGCGAGATGTGAGAACTTTACGAGCATTACGAAAGGAGATTTGTGCGATTGGTACAAGCATATGGAATCCCGGTGATCCATACTCACCCAACTATATAAGTGACAAGTTTTGGCTCAGCAAGTTGAGAAGGGTGCGGTGATAAGCGAATTGAGTGATGCGGGGAGCCGTTGAAACGGTAAGTTTTACTGTGATGCGACATTTTTCAAGTAAGTTTAAAAGACCATAAGGAAGACAAGCAGAAATGTTAAGCTTATACTAATTAGTAAATAAATAAAATAATTTTTTGTATTACAGAATGCTATAAACATTAAAGTTCACATTGCAGATTAACAAGCGAACGATGAAAATTTTTGTAAACGTTTTTTAATACAGTGAAACCTCTCTACAACGACCGCCTTCCGTTCCAAAAAATCTGGCCGTTATAAAGAGGTGGCCGTGAAAGAGAGGTTAGGTTTAAAATGTTATATTTTTAGTTATACAGATTTATAATAGTCAAATAAAGATGTTTGCTTTGATTTTTGACGAAATATCACAAGTTTATCAAAAATTTTCTTGTAAAAGTTCTATTTCTAAACAAAGTTCATCAAAACCACGTTCCAATGCATAAGTTTTTGTTTTTAAAAGCTTTAGTAAGAGTATTACAGTTGATAGGAACAAAAAGTCTTCATATTGTTTTTTATTTCCTCTTCATTCTGTATAATGTTATCAATTTGTGTATTCCCACAATTAAATTCTAATGCCAGAGCTCTATCTCCAATTTTACATAACTTCTTTTCAATGACTTGGAGTTTTTCCTCCAAAGTTAAAAAATTACGCTTTTTCTCCATTTTTATAAAACTCCTTTAATAAAATTAATAAATTTGTTTCATAAATCCAATTAAATACAAACATGAAATACTTATTTCACTTATTCTAATGCCTTTTACTTAATCTTTATCTCTCACTTTTGACTTTAACTATTCTCTGATGTGTATTACTTTAACATTTCACTTTTCACTTCTAACTTTCTATTTTAAACTATTTGTTTATCTAATGTAATATAAGAGGAATTTGAAGCAAAATTGCACATTTGAGCGCATTGCTTTTGATTGTGCAGTTGTTTATTTAAATATTTTGGCCGTTAAACAGAGGTTCTCACGATGATGCATGTGCTTTTATTTTTGTGGCCGCAACCGTTCAAAGGAGGTGGCCGTTCCTGAGAGGGTCATGCTAATTGAGTTAACTTTGGGCGGATTTTTTCATGGCCTTAAGTGGAGGTGGCCGCTTAAGAGAGGTGGCCGTTAGTGGAGGTTTTACTGTAGTAACAAGCGAGAAAAAACACACGACAGCATTACAACGAAGTTATTTGTTGTCGGCGAACGAACGAGAGAAAAACAGCATTCAAATATAAGGCAAGTCAATACAGTAGTGCAGAAAAAATAAAATGCAATCGATATTGTGAGAAATATTAAAATTCTGAGCTTTTTTCTTGTACATAATTCACTTCTTCGACAGTCTTTAAACATCGTCTTAAAAATGATAAAACATTGAACATTCTTTTAAGTTATACAAGTTGCAAAATTCAGTGTGAAAATTTTTGTAAAATGCAATAAATGTTTTATTTTTGTCGCACGCGTAAGAATGGTCACTTTACGTATGGTTCGTTACATAGACAGTAATTTGTTAGCGCTGTATTTGTTGTAACAACACGAGTGTTTTTATGCTGCACACAGCTTTTATATTCCATATGCGTATTTCTGAATTCACAAACAACTTGTTGCCTACGTGTAATAATTATAACTTTTGATCAATCTTCAATAAATGTAAGTAATAAGCTTAAGAGTGACCTAATTTTTTAAACTAGCAAAATTTTTCTTAAGTTCTTTTATTTAATAAAATTTCGTTTTATTTAAAAAACAAGACCATTTCCTTGCTTGAGCTTAACAAATTATTATTATTCAATATCTCACCTCTATCTTTGAGTTCGAAATCTTATTTCAACTATCATTATCATAAGGGTCAGTTTTTTTATACTTACACAATAATTACTTCTACGACGATCAATATTTTTCATTTTGTATATATATTTTTTAAGTTCAGCCTGTAATAAGCCAAAATAATGTCTCAAAGCATTATTTTAAAAACGGTTTTAACAAAAAAATTTCTTTTAAGCAATAAACAAAAAATCATAAATTTTCTTACTTAATTTTAGAAAGTTTTAATGCTATCGAATACAGTGAAACCTCTCTTTAGTTCTAAAAAATCAGGACGTTATAGAGAGGTGGTCTTTCAAGAAAAGCTTGTGTTAAAGTTGAGTTAACTTAGGAGGTTTTTTATGGACGTTAGGGGCGATTTCACTCTTCTCAAAAATATTTTTTTTCATTTTTTTAAATTTCTTTACATGGAAAATCTTTGTCGAACAGTAATAGTGCCAGGTCGATGTTATAGGACGTGATCGTTTTAAAAAATTATTAACAACAAAACTATTTGAAGCAACTCAAGTAGTTCACGCAAATCCTCCGTATGTGCTTGAGTAAAAGCGTCTATTGAACGTCGCTTTAACAATTCAGTTCGTATCTATAAAGTTTTAAAAATAATTGAAAGGTGAGATTTGATTATCGGATAATCAGTTTAAAAATTAGCTCTCCGTCTCTTTCGCGAAAATGTGTAAGCAAAATATCATTAATAAAATTCCTGAATTTTTGAAAATGATTGAGACGTGAAGATTTTCACCAATTGAATGTATTTATTCCAAAAGGGCCTATTCAACAATTCATATATTATTAGAAAGGCGCTTTCGGAATAAATTCATTCAATTGTTTTTCAAAGACTTTAATAAGTTCTATAATGCGTGTATATATTCAAAAATTTAACGTTTAATCGATAATCTTCTAGTTGGTTTATATGTTATCAATGTAAAAACTTTCCCATGGAGGGTGTTTTTGAAAAGAGTGCTTTAAATTTATTTAAATTTATTAAAGAATTTTGTTAACATTATGTTTACATTTTCTACTTGGAGTAAGTGATGAAATGAAGATGAATAAGATTTATTCAATTTCATTGAAAAATTTATGCTTTTAATGATTAATGATTACAGTCTTTTAAAATTACATTTCACGTTTTGACGAGTCTTTCACTCTTTGCAAAAACACTTTTATTCTTTGCAGCATTGTTACACCATCATTCATAAATTCAAAAGATATATTAATTTCGACCCTATAAATTGGGTTAAATCCTGAAAATATTTTAAATTAAACGAGTTAAAAAATTGTCGTGAAAATTAAATGTTTGGTCTGTTAAATGTCAAATGAGCTCATCGTAGGAACAAAATTTGTAGTCATAGAAATTACATAAGGATGATCGACTAATCAATGAAGAGGACAATTGTAAGTAATCAGTTATATACAACATGGAAAGTGTGCGAACTTAAAAAATATATATTAAGATACAAATACAAAATGACGCAAAGAAAATCGAGACAGTGCCATCATCTAAGATAAAGAATGTGTGAGTGAGTGAATCGCATAAATGTAAGTAAACAATTTCATTCGAATTCATAATTTTGTGTTCAAACTCAACATTGTTACAAACTTCAGGCTTCACGAAGAGCCCATTTTTGCAAAATTATGATGCTTAATAATATATAATGCTAAATTATATATTGCTTAATTATAGTAAAAACTCCTTTAACGGACACCTCTCTTGAGCGGTCACCTGCACTAACAAAGAATAAAATAAAATAACTTTCTAAGTTGACTAAAAATATCCTCTCTACAACGGCCACCTTTTCATAATGGTCCGGTTTTTTGGCACCATTGGTGTGCTTTGTAGAGAAGTATCATTATATATTTTTCAAGTTCGCACATATTTTCATTTTTCACACAAATGAAAATTTACAATTCACAACATTGTTTTGTTGTTCATTCATATGGTTCCTGGTATTTGTTTTCAGATGTTTAACCGTATTTACCAAAAATTAATCAATGATTTGTAATCACGTATTTAATTTTCATGACAAATTTTAATTCATTTAAAATATTTTCAATGTTTCACACAATCTATATGGTCGAAACGAATATACTTTTTGAACTTTATGGTGAAATAATGCAAAGAGTGAAAGACTCGTTCAAAATGTGAAATGTAAATGTAAAAGACTAATTATTACAGTGAAATCTCTCTACAAAGCACACCAAAGGGCCCAAAAATCTGACCGTTAAAGAGGTGGCCGTTGTAGAGAGGGTACCTTTAATTGAGTTAACTTAAGAGGGGATGTTTTACTGTGTATAGAGTGAAATGTAGTTATATTTTATTGTAAATCGTTTTATTCACTTCAAAAATCTAAGAAAAACAGTTTTGAAAATAATATATCGATGATTTTTGTAAAATTTTTATTCTCTTATTTTGTCTATTTTTGTTAAACATTAAAATAATTTAGTTAAAATTTTCGTCAAAAATTGAAATATCATAGAATAAGCTTTTAAATCAACACTAGCTTGAACGATTTTATTCTGCTTTCATTCCGCGCTAATTATAGCGATTTTTTAAAGAAAAAATCGCGAAAATGGAACACATTCTACATTTCATCAAGTGAACTCAAAAAGATGCCTAAAAAGTAATTAGTAGAGCTAGTATAAATGCATAATTGCATAAAAAATTATTTTATGTTATAAAAGGCGGATTTATATCAATAATGCATAATAAACAATTATTCTTTAAAAGCATAAATTAAAAAATTTCGTCAGACGATCTAGCAAATTTTTGTCGAAAATTAGGCAGTGCATTCTATTTGTAAAGCTTATGGATTCTTGAAACATCTTTTTTATGATTAAAATTAAAATTATATTTAGTTGCTTGTATCGCCTTTTAAAGATTAAAATTTTATTTTTTGAAATAAAAATTACCAGTACATTTATTTTTGTGTAAAGTAATTAAACTTAAAAATTTTTTTATTCAGATGAAGTGAAACGTAAATAGAATTTAAAAATTACAATCAAAAAGAATAAAAATTAAAATTGTGTAATTGAATTGATAAATGTCAATGTTTTTCGGATAAATTGCTAATCATCTAAAAATAAAAAAACTACACAAAATTTCAAAACTCTTAATGGAAAAGCTATGCCATGTTTTAAAAACATTCTCATCGATTTTAAATAATTAATGCTTAATTTTGCCGTATTTATCGCTTGTGAAGTTGAATATTTTTTGTTTTCTAAACTTTTTTAACGTTAAATTTTAAATGACAAACGCTTGTATTGGTGGAAATCAGTTTTTTCTTGCATATTTTATTGCATAAATTTGATATTTTCCCTGCATAAGTGTGAAGCGCCGCCGCAAGCGCCATCTGCTTAACGAAAAATAAAAAATGAACATTAAGTCTATGGCAAAGATTAATTATTCAAATTATCACATTATGTAATAAATACTTACCGCACATCTATACCTTGTTTTTAAACAGTTTGTAATGCTTTTTAATATTTTACAATAACTTTTGACGCACGATTACACAATCGAAAGTTATTCAATGTTTTTTGTCAAAAGCTGTAGATTAAAAATGGACATTTTTGTATAAATACTGGGCGAATTTCGCCAATGAATCGCTAAGTTTTCTCGATCAATCAATTGAAGATTGAAATAACCCAAGTATGTGCTCTGCATACGCTATATACGACTGAGAGAGGTCTTCCTTTCCTGAAGTAGGTGCTCTCAGCCTCGAGACAATACCTCTACCAATTACTCTTGCTAACCTCACTCAGCCCTCTCCACTCTTCTCGGCCCTTTTGACGGTTAAGCTCTCAACGACCGTCTCACTTGGCATAGTCGACAGGATACCAGTCTAACCCTTTATTTTTCCTCGCAGTGGACAACTGGTACCGTTTTTTATTCATAAATAAAGAGTTTGTATTGTTTTAGCAATATAGTCATGCCCTAGTTGATCAAACAATAATCATTTTTGCATAAATCATTTTTAATTTAGAAATTAAAAAAGACTACCTAAATTACCTAGACAAAATAATTTTTCAGCTTGTTGATTTAAGCTTTGAAAATAGTTTCCGGTTTTGTTGGTTTTACTGTTTAATTCAAACTAATAGAAAGAAAAACATTCAATAAACATGCACATCTTTACCAAAACAAATTATATAAATAGAGCAGAAATTCAATCCAATGCCAAAACTATGAAAAAGGGCGTTCAAAAACGTCGAATCTGAAAAAAGGGTTATAGTAAGCAGTAATCCGCTCTCGTTTCTTTCGTACACATTTTAAAACGTATGCTTTCGAATTTTAAATTCATGCTTATAAATTTTCTTTCGGTATTTGAGTGATGGAGAGAAAAGAAACAGTGAATTTGATCAAAATTAAGTGAAATTTGTTGCAAAGGTTTGATTTAAAACCAACTCATCAATAAATTTTTTATGAAGTGCAATTTTGCTCACTATTCTGTCAAAATAAAACTAATCTTGTTTTATATTTATATCGAGTAAGTTTATATTTTAATTACAAACATAGGTTAAGTTTTTGCTTTAATTTATTGAAATTAATGTTTTAAAATTTTTCTATTCACCTAAAATATAAAAACTACTAAATTAAAAAATATACTAATTATAATATGAGTATGCAGATAGACAGAGAAATCAATGTGAGAAAAATAATTTGAATTGAACTTGAAAGCGAAAATGTTGTGCTTCAAAATCGAATATTCAATCATATCAAAATTAAAAAGTCCTAACTCGCTTGCAATTTTATGTTAGATACTTAGATTAAATACAAATCTGTGAGTGTTACGGATTCAAAAGAAAATGTTTCGATAATCGAAAGATAAGCTTAACTGCAAAGCAACACAATGAATTAAGAATTATTAATATTATTTACTCTCAACTACCTATCAAGTTAGATAGCAATTTTTTACTTCAATGAAATTTTAATTTACACTCGTGGCCATATTAACTTCAATCTTATCCATTGAGAACTTGAATTTTCAATCGGTATGAGAACGTATTAATGTGGCCACGAATGTTTTTACATTGTTTTACCTAGAGAATATTAATTATTTTGATTATCGTTTTGTTTCTCTAATTTTCAAATTTTTGATTCTTTTGTATTATTAATCTCTCAAATTTTTTAAATTCACAGCTATAAATTTGTTGATGTTTTTTACACTGAAAAACATGACGAAGCTGTTTTTAAATTATTTTTTCCATGTTTACAATCGAAAAAAGAAAAATCAAAAGTGAAAAGTAATAAATAAGAAGAAACATCTTTAAAATTAATAACTTAAATAAAAAATGTAAATTAAATTTATGAATTTGTTTAAAGATGATTATATGCAGAAAATTTAGCGATCATTTAGTCTACAAGGTTGCAAAGAATAACGAATAAAATTTATTTGGATTTATGTTTCTAGTAGTAATCTCGTTGAACATGAAATAAAATTTTTGCTCAATTGAATAAATTAAACAAAGTAGAGAAAAATTATTGAACTAGTTGGGAGTGTTTCAAAAAATTATGTTTCTGCACTTTAAAATTAACTTTGTTTTCTATTTTTCTTAAACACACAATGTCACACTTGTGGCAAGTTAAATTTTTCATGGAATATTTTTTAAGTATTTTTCGCATTTAGAATCACCCATTTAATTTTTATTTTAAATTTAATTTTGCCAAGTGAAAACAATTGCATGATATTCCAAAAGGGCCTATCCAACAATGTATATATTACAGTCAAATTCAATTCATTTACCGGTTTGTCAAAACTTTTACCGTAGAAAGACGTTTGCCTAGAAGTTTTGTCAAAACTAGTACCGATTTTGTCAATTCATTTACCGGTTGATTGAATTTTAATACAATGCTTGAATATATCTTTGTAGGATGAGGAAAAAAACAGAGACGAATGCAGACAAAGATCTTTAATGCATTAAAAATAATAGCTGCACGTAAAATCTGCTTTAAAAACCAAGACGCTGTTTTCTGAAAACTTCATTTTTAATGCATAGCTTGAATGCTTAATGTTCATTTTCTTCACCTTTATGTTAATTAGAATTATTAAATCTTGTCTAAAAACATATTGTTTTCGCGACATTTTCCCACATTTTTAACTTTTTTGTTGCTTAATTTTCCCTAAAAACGAACATCTTTTCGTCACCACAAGATCCTTTCCCTATAGATAATAATGCTGCAAAGTTTGTGAGAAAACGTTTAGTACCAGATGCAAGTCGACACTGTACACATCGAAAGCATTGTGTATTGAATATGTTTATTTATTGCTTATTAATTTACAACATCGATAAAAAATTAATAGTTCGATATAAATTGTTAATTCACTCTTGTATTATTTTTGCGTGTGCATGATGCATGTGAATTGAAACAGACGCAGTTTAAAAAACTACAATCTAAAGAATATGTGTGTTTCACACAGTTTACTTCCTTTCTCACTGATTATTTCATTTGTTTTCCTAAAACTTTCTTTGTTAACTCGTAAAAATTTCATTCAATGTTGCTTGAATATTAACGAAAATGTGTATTCAAAATTATTCACTATTATGATGTTGAATTTGCGCTCGTAAATTCAATGCTTTTCACTTTCAAGCTGAAAAGCATTTTCTTTTCAACTAAAGTAAACGATTGAAACACTGTTTTTCAGCTTCTTCGTCCTTCAAGAGCTTTTTTCCTCGACATAATCATCAACGAAAGTGATGGGTGCAAAGGTGAGTCGAGCTGATTTCACTTGGGTCGGCAGCGATGAGCCACACGCCACTAGACGCCGATTGATTTTGGAAAAGCATCCAGAAGTGAAAAAGTTAATGCGAACAGACCCGAGCTTCAAGTGGCTAGTGACCAGCTTGGTTACCATTCAAATTCTGAGTTTATTTTTCATCAGTCGTATAGAATCATTCGCAATTTTGTTCCTATTGTCTTACTGTTTTACGGGAGTCATCAACCACAGTCTTACTTTAGCTATTCACGAAATAAGTCACCGTCAAGCTTTTGGACAAACTGCGGTTCTATCGAATAAGTTATTCGGAATATTTGCAAATTTACCACTGGCTATACCAATGTTCGTGGCATTCAAAAATTATCATCTAGAGCATCACGTTTATCTGAGCGTCGATATGCTGGATCCTGATTTACCGACCGAGTTCGAGACTAAAGTGTTCACTACAACATTCACAAAGCTTATTTTCGTCATCTTGCAGCCTTTATTTTACACGCTACGACCTTTGTTCAGACGGTACAAACCACCAACGGCAATGGATATGCTAAATATTGTTGTGCAACTTTTGTTCAACATTCTTGTCGGCACCATTTTTGGTTGGCATGTAGTAGTTTATCTGTTTTTTTCAACACTCATTGCTTTGGGCCTTCACCCGTTGACAGGGCACTTCATTAGCGAGCATTACATCATGCACGAGGATGAACCAAGAGTGAAGAATCCAAATCTTGAGCAAATACCAGATTCTTTGGTACCACAAACCTACTCTTACTACGGACCATTAAATTTGATCACGTTTAACGTTGGTTACCATGTTGAACACCACGATTTTCCATCGATACCGGCTTCAAAACTACCAATGCTGAAGAGAATGGCTCCAGAATTTTATGATAATCTTCATTACCATACATCGTGGGTCAAAGTATTATATCAATACGTGACCGATCCCAGAGCAGGGCCATACGCGAGATCGAAGCGTCCTTATCAAGAGCCATTTCTAGACAAGTTTAAGAGAAATTAGTCGATTTGATCGCCTCTTAAACTAAGGATAATTTTTCTTTCGAAAGCACTTAAATATTGTTGTTCAATTATCGACAAAATTTTAAAAATGCGAATTTACTGCTTTGAAATTGGTTTGTGAAACTCAGTACAGGGTGCTTTATATAAAACCGAAATTACCGTATATCTTCAGATTATATGCCATGGCATATACATTGAATGGAGTACAATTTGCTTAAAAATGAAAAAAGCACTTTCTACCGCTGGCAACCGGCCCATAGAAAATAAAGGTTGCCGTGGCACTAAACCTCGAGGTATAGCGACGGGTGGCAGAAATTCACACTATTTGTGCCATGGCATATAATCTGAGGATATACGGTAATGGCGAATAATTTACATAT
>NCKU01003542.1:0-14801 GCA_003675995.1 Dinothrombium tinctorium | reverse complement strand
TGGAAACACTTCAAATTTAATACAATTTAAGCCGAATCTGCGGTTGAATCCAATCAATTTTGATTCTCCACTTATTTGAAAAATCATTTAAGTGTCCCTTCTGGTGATTAAGACTCTTGTCGCTACACAAATTTCGAAAATATTACCAAAGAAAAAATTCTGCTGCYATTTCAAGGCGCACGTTCTAACAATATTCAACAAATAATTCATGTTTATAACTTATTCAACAAAACTCAACAACAAATACGATAAAATGCAAAAGATAAGTGCAAAACTGAACACATTCTGTGAAAACGCCTTAATTTTACAATTAATTTAAGTGTAAATGTTTAACAAAACGAATGAATAAACTCGAATTGAAATTATTTTACTTAATGCTTATGGGTTCACACCGTGAGAAATCTCTGATGCTGTTGGCTTCACAGTCCCTACTGTCAAACTGTGGTTAAGGCGTTACGAAGAGACAAGACATATTAAACGAAAAGAAGGAAGTGGGAGAAGAAAAATTTTAAATTTTTAAATTATATTCGCTTATTTTATTTGTCTCATTCMTAAATATGTTTGCAGTGAAGTGCGATTTAAGTGAAGTGAAAGATTTTTCTGGACACGGGTGTACCTAATTACAGAAATTTGCATCAAAAATAGATTTTAGTGAACTAAAATCAGAAATTCTTTATAGGCGAAGTAATTCCTAAAGAATTTATGTTTTAGATGAAAAAATAAATAAATAAATAAACTCATTAGTTAAACATGTTTTAAATATTTAAGCTTTCGTAAAAATTTTGTTTTGCTTTCAGCTGTTTGATATTTTTTCCATTTAATTACTTTCAAAAAAAGAACAAATACTTTCAGAGAGGAATTTCTTTAATTAAAAGTTTCATTGGAAAAGTGTTAACATTTTTTTTTTGTTAGATTTAATCAGGAAAGCATATTTTGAATTTACAATAAAGCGTAAGTAAAAAAATTCTCTTGTACTAAATTATCTGCTAATTAGTGTTTACTGTTTAATTTAATTAGTTTTATGTTTTTGTGAATAAGAAGAAGGAAAGTATTTTCACTTGTCACTCTCATTCTCAACTAGCGATGCACAAAAAACTGCGAATAAAAGTTTTGTTATAGTTGAATTTGTCTGTAAGCGTTCTGCAATCAAACACAAATGTAATTAAACGCTTCTCACTTTGTATTTGCCTACTCAATCGAAGTGAATTTACTTTTTTGTACTTCCTTTCTGCTTAACTATTTACAGTTGATTGATTGCAAGTGTGACTTCGCTTTCTAAGCAGACTAATTACAGTATTTGAAATCTAAAGTAACAAAATTGAGTGGCTCAATAATTAGCAACAAAAATTAGGTTTTATTGAAAATAATGTAGAACAATTTTAAAAAATGAGAATTATAAATTCACTTTTCAAAATTGAATTTTTCGCTAATCAAAGTAAAAAATTAATCTCGAAGCGGGTGTTAGATTAAATTTTATTTTTAGTTAATTCGATTGCTTTCTGGTTAAAAATAATTTTTAAAAATAATTTTTCAATGTTTTTGTTTGACATTTACTGCTTCGGACATTAAATAATTATATTAAGCTTAGAAATAAAAAAGTAAATAAACGAGACATAAAAAAAATTCTCGAGACAAAATTCATCTTGATTTTTATTTGTCGAAAGTATTCTTATTTTTTAATTACCTACTAGTGCTTAATAAAGATCTGAAACATAAAATGAACAATTGCGCTTTCATTAACGCTAAGATAGAATTTAATGGAAGATTATGTTGGTTTTTGTTCGTGAAACAATGCACGCTTTCATGGTCCAACTTATTTTCTTATTTCTTTCTCTCGCTTTTATCATTGCACTTTGATGATGTAGTTTTCAATGAATGAGCAAGCTAGAATAAAGGAAAAAAAAATTCTTTTCACTTGTCGATGCTTTTATGGTTCGCTTCAACTTAAATAAGAGCGAAAATAAAAATGGAAAAGCTGCATGAAGAGAAAAAGAAACATCGTGCATCATTAAATCTTTTGATAGCTTTGTAAAACCATTTGAAAGCAACTATTATTTACAACCACAATCGTGTGGTAGTCAGGTTCGTCTAAGTATGAAAACTTCCGGAAGCTCGATGCTAATTATTTTTTAAAATCTTTGTGCCATTTTTGACAATAGAAAAATATTAGTCTTTAGAATTTTATTTAAATTCGATTTTTGATTTTCACTTTGACGTCCTTTATTTGGCTTACAGACACCGAGAATCGATTCGAATGCATATTTTTATTCGAGACAAAATTTTATCACTGAAATTTAATTTAATTTGGCTTTTCAAAATATTTTTACTTCGTTGATTAAACTGACAGTTGCCAAGTGCTATGAATTTGAGTGAGAACGTAGAGATGAACAAGAGAAAGTGAATGAAGAAAACAAAACTCATTTGAGGCCTATAGATGCAAAGTAAAAGCGCAAGAATAGCGAACTAATTTCAAAGAACTTCGCGACTTATGAACGCTAATTCCGTTGTGAGCGAATTTCTTCTATTCGATTCGAATCATAATTTTCTTTAGGCTGCTGACAAGAGTGTAAATAAATGTGCGATTGCTAACGCTGACGCTGTCAATAAACAATATTAGTGACATTTGATTGTCAAAACTTAATGCTCATTTTATTGTTTATTGTGCTCAACCTAGAGCGGGTAAGAAATGCACAAAGTAATAGCTATTATGAACTCGAGCACGAGCAGCAGAGGTTGCACCAAAAATGAAATTGCCTACGTTCCTGGTCACATTGATATATTATCTTATCTATTGAAAATTCAAGTAAGAGTATCAATGTGACTTCAACTGTATATTAACATTATTTTGATATTCATACAGTAAGTTTCATTCAAAATATTTTTGCTGACGAGGAAGCCAATTAATTTGATTGAAGCTGTGAAAAAGTATTTATTAACAGAATATTTATTTATAAAAAAAGTGAGATGCTATCTCAAAATGTAACCTCTCTTTGGCAAACATCTACAATTTAATTCAAATAAATTGAAAATCTCTACAATTTTTCCAGTGTAGAGATAAATTTTGCTTATTATTTAAAATTCATAGTAAATATAATATAATAAGTACAAAAAGTTACAGAGTGGACAAAAAAAGCACTTCGTCTTACATCAATGAATATTTTTGTTACGATTCTTACTATTAGCAAAAATTGACTCAAATTTTGTGTAAAATCTTTTCGTACTAGTGAGAAAAAAGTTTTCACATAGCAGTGAAGAATGTTTACGTGTATGAAACTTTTTTGTAAGCTATAGTGCACACTTTATTTTCACATAGTTTCTCTTAAACTTGAAGTCAATTTTTCTTTCTTAAACGCATATTTCGCTTTATTTAAATTTTTTGTTGCGAGAATAGCTTTTCGTGAAAATCCTTTCATAAATTTGTAAATTTGCTTTTATTTCCATCAAAAGCATGTTTCTTAAATACATGATTTGAATATTTATTTAGCTTTCATGCTTTAAACTCCATTTGATTTGATTTTTTTCTCCTTGAATTATTCTAATGCATATTCTCTCATAAATCTTTGTTAAAATTAAATTTTGATCAAAAATTTTTTCATTATGAAGCATTTTTCTCATTATTCATCAGAAACTTCATTCTTTTGATATAATTCTAAAAATAAATTAAATTTTACTATTAATTTCATTGAATGAATCATCCAAATTTATTCATTTATTAATGAAATATTATTATCCATAATAAAAATTTCTTTCGTAAGAATTTTCCTTTTCAATTATGATTAGATCATTTTTCACACACATAAATTTAGCAATAAATAAAAAGAAAAGAAATTTTGAAAAAGTATGTTTCATCTTTTAGCTCGAACTCAGTAGTGACAATCGTTAAAATTACGCTTTTTCGTCTGAAATAAACCGAAGGCGACGTACGAGTGCAAAGTCGGAGAAACATATCATAAATTTGACAGCGAAAGAAAAAAATACACACGAAAAAATTTAAAACAACATTCAGCTGATCGATATTTTTTACCTATATGAATTGATCGTTTTAAGCCAAAAATAACTTTTAATCGAATTTTCGCCGAATGAGAGATAAAAACTATTCAAGCGTAGAGATAACTCTTCTAGACTTTTGAGAATTTGAAATTTTGATTTTCTCAAAACATGGTTTGTTGAATTTTAAAATAACAATGAGTTTCGAGAACATATTTCAAATTGAATATAAATCATATTTCTTTCATTGCGTTCGGTTTTGAAGACAAGTTGATAAGGGAAAAAGTTATTTCTTCGCGAAGAATGCCTGGCAAAAATTCTCTCTCGATTGACGTAAATGTCGATTGGTTTCTCAATGATGAGTTGAGATACATGTAATATTTTTGCGGGCTGAGATCGATTTAGCTGCTGTGAAAGTAATTGAGTGAACGAATACAGTTTGTTTTTCCATTTGCAGACGGCATTAAGAAATTGCGTTTGTCACGAAACGAAATGGCGACGAAATTTGTGCCCTCAGATTATCAAACGCTTAGCACATCGTACGTACATACATACGACGTACTGTACATATGACTGAATTTCATCATACGCTTTTTTTGGTTACCAATTAAAACCATTAACGTTATGATTAAAGTGAAATGGATTACTTTCTAATCGCATTAAATGTTTATTATGCTTAAATTGCTTTCGATATGTTTTATTGCATTTTGTTTATTTTTTATTCAATGTAACATATATTCGAATGGCTGATTAAACACGCTTCTCTCTTTTTTAAACGCTAATGGTTTTATGAAAATATGTAAATACTATACCATACTGTATTTTATGAAATGCGTATAACTTTTTTGCTGTCAAAGTTTTTTTGTTTGAACGCTGAGATTAGATTTTAAGTGAGGAAAATAAATTTGGGCGTTGAAAAGTTTTTTAATTTTTAGTTTTAAATAAATCATCTCAATTTAGTATATTCGAAATTATTTTAGATAAAGCAATTCGTATTATGTTTTAAACCCTTGATTAGAAAATAAAGATATTTAATTGCTTATACTTAATAAATTTAAAACATACATAAATAGTAAATCAAATTTTAATTGAAAAAAATTAAAATTTTAATTCAAAAGTTGCATAAATTTTAAATCTTTGATATTTTTTAGATTTCAGGTAATTTATAGTGACAAAGACAACAAATTTTGTATATCTTGCAAATTATTATTAAATGACGTCAAATTTAACTTTCTATGAAGAAGTGAAGCATACTCGAAATAATTATCAATCAAAATATCTTCATCGTTGAACTTTTTCACTATGAAAGTTGTTGTTTATTGTTCATTTAATGATTTTCACGTTTTGTTTCTTTTCTAATGGGCCTTGAGTCAAAAAACTTGATGAAAATAAAAATCGAATATATTCAGCTTTTAAACAATTTTTAAAGAAAATATCTAAAGAAAGAGCTTCCAATCTTACTTTTGACTCAATGTTGAATTATTTTAAAATTTATTTTGATCGAAAATAATTGTGATGTGTAATTGTGAACAATTAGTTGAGTTTTACTTGTAGACATTAAAATATACTCGCACAAATAATAACGTTTCTACATCAATTCTTTTTTAAATTAATTATTTTTGTTTTATTCATAATCATATTCATAGAAAAAAACAAGTAAAATGAATAAACGAGAAAAGATATCTTTTAATGACAAGTTAAAGATTAAACATTTTTGAATTAAGCAGTAAAAATTTGATGCAGATTTTGGTGAAGGAGTGTTATTATTTCTATGGGTGTTGAGAAAATAAGAAAATAAAAAATAAAAAATAAAAACAGCGTTAAGAATAATTAATTCCACAGCTTTTTTAGCTATTTTTTGTGTTTGATCAAAATTAGCTTTTCTTATCCTTAAATTAATCTCTTGCATAAGATTTACTAATTTTCTTTTCTTTTTTCAAAATCACAATAAGAAAACAGAAGATAAAATAGGAATTATCCGTAAATCTCGCTAACAAACGATCTAAATTTATACTTTCGCAAATATTTTGCACATACATAGCGCACATCTGTAGTTGTAACTCAATACTATAATTTTCAATTAACTTGAGTAAATAAAGTTTTTCTTTTTCTCAACTAATTGGATACTTCTGGCCTGCTCTCGATTTTTCCTAATATTGGTAGACTTGAGCTTAAAAGAAAAGAGAATTTAAAATTCTGAACTAATTTCAATTACAAAAAAGTATTTTGTGCATGAAATACTTTAGAGAGGAAAATTTATTTAAAATGGAAGAATTTTCAAATTTTAATAAAATATGTGATTAAACTCTTGTGTACATTTTCAAATGAATTTTTTAAAATGAAATTCAAACTTTATATAGAGAGTGAACGCTAGAAAAATATTCCTAGATTCAAAAATTTCAGTGTTTATGGGCAAATTTGTAGTTTTTCTCTTGAGAAACTAAATTTTTAACGCAATTCTAACATAATAGAATGCTGTTAGATCTCATGCTGACACTTCGAATGTAAAGATTGCTTTATCTGAGATAGAAATGTCCATAAGCCATTTTGTCAAGATTTAAATTTTTTTCTCATTTAAATGAAAAGTTAAAACACCTGACAAAGTGTACATTCATGTCCAACAAAATCTTTTTACTTACTTTAAACTCACTTTATTGCAAAGCAATAGACTGAAAATTTTTATTGTACACGAGTGTACATCTGAAAACTTCTCTTTTCAACGAGCACTTACAACTTTACATACTTGCAAGTGATGATTATATATTCTTATCTCAAAATTTTTCACTTTATTGATTTACAGCTTTGAAGGTTTTATAAAATATTTTTCAAATTTAATAAACATTCGTATCAAAAAAATATTTATCACTTTACTTTAAGTGTTATTCACTTTAAACTGATAAAATTGAAGTTTTTTAGACAGCATTGTACAGCGCGCATATCATATTTGATTGAATAAAATCATATCTGGTTGATATACTGATTTAAATTTGATTTCATATCATTTTGAATTAAACATTTATTGAAAAAACATCGAAGAAAGTTTCACTAAGAACTAAGCTTTTGCGAAAATTGTGCACAATAAAATTTCACCTTTTTTGTTTGCTTAATATACGATTATAAGCTTGATTAGTTTTTTGCGCTAAAGCTTTTTTCACTGCATGCATAACAAGTATTAATTTTTTAGAATGTTTTCAGCACAGTTTCCGAGCATTAAAAAGAAATTCGCTGTACCCATAAATCACACTCGTTTTTAATGAATATAAATAATTAATTATGTAAACTCAAAAGTATACATGAAAAAGATTATGAAAATATTGCTTGCTCCGGAAAAATAACAGAGATATGTGACGTTAAATACTTTTTTCGCGAGAGAATCTATTTTAACATTTATTTTCATTTAAAAATGTTTCGAACTTGAAATAAAATAGAAAAGCGTTCATGAGAATCTAATGGAGACTCAAATTTTGTTTATTTAGTTTATTTTGATCGAAGTTTTGTCATCATCTATTTGGTTTTTTATGTTCATTCTTATGTCATATTGTCTAGTTTAACTTTATATGATTTGAAAATTTTTAATTAAAAGAAGCAAATCAAGAGTATTTTTGTGTTTAAATTTTTGCAAAACATATGATCTAATCAGTTTTAATCATATTCCGCTTTAATCTCATTTGCATTCAACCAAAACCTCTAATGCAGGTAGTCGAATATCGAAGCTTATGTAATCATTTCGAAGAATTTCACGAAATTAAATACAGTGGCGACAAAAATTTTACTTTTTTTTCTCTATTTGAAACAAATTTGCTTCAATTTGAATGTATGGATGAGATTAGCGACTTTTTAGCGATTTACAATAAATCAAAGAAAATAGTAAAATTTGTATTCTGCACTCAAATTAATTTTGAAAATTGATTATTTTCATTGAAAAAGTTAACTAGAAAACTAGAAAGTAAATCAATTTTCGCCTCTTTGCATTTTATTTTGATTGCGAGCATAGATTCAAAAATTACTTTTGATTTTTTGCATTAACACACAACTCATTCAATTCGGCGAGAGAATGAGAATGAGAGAGAGTATAGAAAATTGTTTGCTTCTGCTTCACATTCGCGTAAATATTAAGTTTTACGATTACACTTGGAAAGCAAAACTTTTCAAACCGCGGTGAACTCAATTATCGCAAGTAGCAAAGCTCGTTTGTTCGGCGCAATAAAAATAAGCAAATAAAGCGAAGAGAACAGAACAGAGTGAAATGTGAGAAGTTTGAAAAAGTTTTTTGATTTTGTTTTACTTTAGTTCAAAAAAATCAATAAACTTTTTAATTTGCTTTTTTTTATTTTATCGCACAAAATAAAAGCGAAATCTATACGCAGTGCGAATTCGCAATTCGCTAGCAGCAAAGGTGTGGTACCGCTGTTCGATTGAAGTGTGCACAAAGCTGGCAAGCATCCGATGGGACCCGAAAATGTATTTGTGAATAAGTAATAGTGACAATAATGAATATTGATGTTTAGAATGCATTCATATGAAATTTCACACGCACTTGTTTCATCGCTATTTTGAATTCTTTTGCTGCGTGTATCGTTTTCTCTTCGCAATGGCATTGGAAAAAGTTTAAAGAACTCACCTCCGAATGCGACCGAAACCGCAATCCATGCGATGCACAAGCCGTGAAACGTTGATCTAACATTTAAATTTCGCTTCTCAAAACTCAATGCGAAACGAATCATATTTGCGTCGTTGGAAACGATTAGCGAACAGTTCATTCAAATGAGTATTCGAATAGAAGAATCGATTATTCTGTTCGACTTCTCGTCCAAAAAAGTGAGAATTTATTTTTTCAAAGTGAGAGAGAGAGCGAAAAAAGTTGATTTCAAATAAGCGTATTGACTTTACATGAAATTTCACGATCTCTCTTTCTCGATTCACTTTGTTTAGAAAAACAAAATTAACGAAACGCAAAGCGAGTGGTGAAAAACGTTTTGAGACAGATTTCAATGCTCAGCGTTCAATTAAGCGGTGTAACTCGCTCTGAAGAGATAGAGAAAGAGAGTGTGGCGCACGAAAACTTTTCAAGCAGTCGCTTTTCTCTTTTTTCTTGATTTTTTTCTCTCTCTCTCTCTCTTTTTTTAGTAGCGAGAAACGCACACAACTTTTCGCTTTTCAGTTGATATGTGTTATGCTCGGCGAATGAAAATAAATAAATAAATTAAGTGAATAGCACAGTGAGTAAAATTACGTTTTTCAACCTGTAAAAGCGATAGAGAAGTAAGTGAGAGAAAGAGTTATAGACGACTTAGTTTAGTTTAACGTTCAGATCGAAAAATATATTCAATATATATAAAAGTGAATGTTGATCAGCGTGTATAAAAGTCAACCAACCTTGGGGCTGTCGTCTCTTTATTGTTACTTTTCTGATTGGTTGCAAGACGCACTGCTTCTTCGTACACTCGGAGTCCCACGCGTTAGACGATCAGAAGCAATAAACATAGTTGAAAATAGCTGCTTAAGGTACAACGATTTATCCTAATTTAACGCTCCAACTCTTTCTTTCTCTCTCTCGCAAATATACTTCATTTTTAAAACTGTTCGAGTTAACTTTTTGTACATTCGCACCTAGCATTTAATATGCTTATTGCGTTTACACACAAATACCGTTTCACTGGTAGAGAGAATCGCGCGCATCATTACAACTGTTTCTATTAGATCGAATAATAGAAACTCACTTAACACATAGCTAGAGATACTTTGAGCGGCCTACGTTCACCAGCAACATTAAAAATTTATTTTGTTTTGCATTTCTGATTTCACACAATTTCAACGCGAAAACAAACGCCCGAAAGCGCGCTTCTCACGTACAACATGCTGAAGCTACGTTTTGCTCGGTGCAAATTTTCAGATGCATTTAATCTCATTTTTATTTCTATATTCGAGCGTTTAACTCACATTTTAAAAAATGTTTTCTCATTTTTTAAAGACAATTTTAAAAAATTGTTTTAAACTGCGAAAATAGCGGCAGTAAAAAAAACACTTTGAAATGTCATTTGAAAGAAATTTAGTAGAGAAAGAAATTTGATTTCGCCATTTCTTTATCCGCACATTTATATAAAAAGTTGAGTGTTTTTGCTAAATTTTCACTAAAGAAGAACAATATGAATCTTTTTTATTGCTCATCATGGGGGTCAAAAATGGCTGCGTAGAGTGAGTTCGCAATATTTTACAATTTTAGCGCAATTTATGCTCTAATTTTGCTGTCAAGTGAAAGGATTATTTTTTTTCTCTTGTAAACGAGAGTCATTTACTTTGATTTTGCGTTATTTCTCTTGAATTTACTCTCAATATTGTGCCAAAAATTGTTTTTATCGAGTCAAGAATTTAATAAGATTTTCCAATAAAGTTTATTTCATTTTTAAATTTTTATATCATTTTCAAGTTACATTTTTCAGATTATTTGCTTTATTTTATTTTACTTTCTTCGAAACTGAAATCAAACATCAAATGGAGTGAGGAAAAGAGTAACAACTTTTCTTTAATATTGTGAATGTTTGTTTTTTTTTGTCTAAATTTCGTTAAAAATTAATAAAAATTTAAACAATATTACTTCTACTTGACATTTTATGGTTGAAATTTTTCTTCTTTTATTTGATATCAATAATCTCAACTTTATCAAAAAATAATTTATTCCTTCTTTTGTTGATATTTTTTAATTTAAGACAAAGAGAAACTTTAATTTAAACTTCTTTCATAATTTATCTTGTTTAAATATATCAAAATAGTAATGCTAATTAAAAAATTTTATTGAACAAAGTTTAATCCACAGATTCACTCGACACTTCTAGTTGCTTATTAATCTCCCTCGATGGTTTTATGTAGCAAAAATGCTTTATTTATAAAAGCTTCTTCGTGTCACTTTTGTGAAGTTGTGAAGTATTTTTTGCTTCCTTGTTGATCGGATAAAATTATCACTTCATTACTTATGTCATTTTACTGCGATAACGATAATCCATTCTTTATTAATTACAACTTTCATTTGTAAAAGATAATCTTTTAAGTAATTGTTTTTCCTCACTTAATCTTTTTATATAAAAAGCTTTTGTCAGATACGAGTTTTAAGACTTTGCTATAAACAAAATTTTTTTACGTTTATTGTTCTTAAACTTTGCACAAACTGATGTTTAATATTAAATTTTCACAAGGAAAAGTTTTTAACGATCATTTTTAATGAAACTAATAGTCGTTTCTGTGCTCATTTGATCTCAATGAAAATTGATATTTGGTTTTAAAAAAGTTTTTTATTTCTTTAATCGCTTCGTATAATTAAATTTTCAAAAAATTTTTATCTTTCACAAATTCTTTGGAGGCACTTTTTAAGCAAACAACAAAATTATAGGCGAGAAAATTGATTAGAAATTCATTCATGGGAGGTGGGCTTATTGAAATAAACGATATAAAGTTTCTCTGACCTTTGAACAGCATAATTTTTCATCATTAAACAGTTTCAATGTAAAATCGTTCATAAATTTTTAAAAAGTTTTACAAGTGATTTGAATTTTTTATTTATCTTCAATTTGCTTTTATTTGGTTAGAGAACTAATAATATTCATTTAAATGGTTTTTAAATTTAGTTTTTTTTCTGAATTTTCATTTTCAAAAGAGAAAACCTAATCAATTCGACCTGTTGAAAAGATCTAAGGCACGTATAAGCTCAATGGATTCGATGCTATCGCATTCTCCCACCCGTTCTCGGCGGAAACTAGGTTATACAGTAAAGAGTTATACAGTAAAGAGAAGATTTACAAAGCACAGCTGTCTGCTCTTATTGTTTAATGCTACATCTTATATCAATAATCCTGCAATATTAGTGATCGGAATAAATGGTTTTGCAATCAACTATCTTGCAATACTGAAATCATTCAAACTAGAAGCAAATGAAAATATTTATTAAGAAAGGGTTTATCTAACAATAATAAACAACGTGCGATACACCTTTTATAATAAATTTATTCATTTTATTTAGTGGTTGCAAAAGAACAAAAACGTATGTTTATATTATCATGTTTTTTTCTGATTATCGCGTCTTTAACTTCGTTCATGTTTTTGTTGTTATGCCTATCGTGTCACCGAGATTGAAGTGTTACCGTGACACGATCATGAAACTAGACGGCTCAAAACACCCACCGTAATCGCGAGTGCTGTGCGTGTTCCGTGAACAAGATAGGCACAGTAAATCTCTAGTTCCATACACTATGGATAATTTAGCGAAAAAATTGGTTTCGCTTTAATCAGAAGCATAGAGAAGGATGCATTCTGTATGAAACTCCATACTTCATATCGTTTAGTCCCTAAAGAAAATGAGTTTTAGCGAATAAATTGGTTTTAAACAGTTCTTCATACCAGTGGCTTTAGATTAAGCAAATTGATCCTCTTCGAATAGAAAATCTAGTGGGTATAATATCAGTTAATTCCTTTTTGCAGCTGTGCTTTCTCTAAAATTGTCTTTATTTGATAACTTGTAGCTTTTAATCTTCTTAAACAGTTTTTTCACAACAAATTCAAGAAAAAATTTGAAAAAAATTATAATCAGCTTTAATCAAAATTACGCACATAATTAATCTTGAAAATTAACATAAGTTCAAAACATGCTTAGGCACAGCTTGCATAATTCATTTTATTTTCTAACGCTTTTTCTCATTTTTCTTGATCATAATTTCAACTTCGAATGAATCTGTACTACATAGTGTTGAATATTTAATAAAAGCTAAATAATTTGACAGAAAAAGCTTACAAGGAACCTATCTTTTGTGCCCGTTCCCGATTTCAATTAAACTTGGTATGCAGATAGAATTTCATTAGTGTATTAAGAATTACCCCCCATGATAGGTGCGAATTTTGCGCGTGCAAACTTTAACATTAAGTCTATTGCGAATTTTTTTGTTTTTTCGATTAAAGGCCTAAATCTCAACCGATTCTCGCCCGGTTTGTTTTAAATGTTTTAATTCATTATGTGCTATATATAATTATTTCTCTCTCTATAATTATTGATGTTAAAACATCTTAAAAACAATTTTTCAGTGCTTTGATACAGAATTATGAGACATATTTCATAAGATAGAAGTTGAATAGTACTTTCATTTAAAACAAACTGGGTGAGAATCGGTTTAAATTTAGGCCCACAATCAAAAAACAAAAAATTTCGCAATAGACATAATGTTAAAGTTTGCATGCGAATAACTTGCTTCACGCCAAAAATTCGCACCTATCATGAGGAGTAATTCTTAATACACTTATGAAATTCTATCTGCATACCAAGTTTAATTGAAATCGGGAACGGGCACAAAAGATAGGTTCCTTGTTAGATTTACATGAAAATTTTAAATTTTTATATTTGTGAGCCCTTTTAACATTAAAAATGAGTTTTTAAAAGTATTTTAAAATTTTAAAGCTGAATAATTCATTTTATCTAGCAAAATGCACGAACGCTCTACTAGAACAAATGTCTTTTTTTGTCAAAGAGTGTAAAAAAGCTCAAAAAAATTTGTGCTCGATCTTTCAAACTACATTCTAAAATCAATCGCATTTCATGAATTCTATAAATGTGAATCACATTTCAGAATGAAACATAACAATTGAATATGTTTGAATATTCAATTATTTATTATTCATTCATTTATTTACAAAAAAACGTTATTTCTGGGTAACTTATGATCGAATAATGAATTATTTTTAGGATCCCCAAAAAATTATTTGCTCGAAATTTCATAAAATTTGCCTTCGGCTCCTTAAAGAATTTATTTCCTTTTTTTAAGTTCTTAAACGTACGAATCAATATTTGTGTGAATGCAAAAATGTAATTTTACTAAATGGAAGCGAAAAAATAATCCGATCAATGTAAAATTTGCATTCGCTTTCACTTTGTAGATGGATATTAAATGACGGACGATGATTGCAAATTTCGAAAGTAGAAAGAGATCAAATTACCTTGCATTTCGTTAATGATTGCAACGCTTGCATCAAAAAACGCGCAATAATTCATTGATTTTCTACTTAGCATAGAAATCGAAAATACTTTTTACAGGAAAAGCACAATTTTCAATTGAAGATTATTTCATACGAAATATAAAATTACATTTTAATAGACCTAATTGCAGCATGTAAATGTTGATCGCACCTAATCTAAATGTTGCACTTAGTGTTTCGAAACAAATTTATTTGTTCTCATAGTTCAACATTCATGCTTTAGCGACTAACAGAGAAAACAATAATCAAGCATTGAAAATATACAAAGAGTTCAAAAAGTAATACATTTATAGATTACTAATAACTTGTTTAATACACGAGTAATCATTTTAAAGATCTCCATATTGAGCGTTTTTTGCAAGAATAAAATAATTGATTTTCAAACGACATTATTTTAAAATAAAATCGAATCGAACACCAAAGTCACTTTCCATAGGAATATCATTGTTTCTAATTGACAACAATGTAAAACTTAATATGCACCAAATTTTTTTAAAACAATTAAAAATTAGACACTTTTGTAAAATTGATATTAAAAAAGAGCTTAAGCATTATTTAGCAATGTTTTATTTTATTTTTCTAAACAGTTTCTCTGTTCAACATTTAAAACTTATGAATAGAGAAATTGAAAATTTCTAAATAATGATAATCCTGAGAGCGCAATTTTGCCAACTTTGACTCTGAATAATTTCCAAAAAATAATTTGATATTAGCTATATACCTCATCATCTCTACAAAAACATTGAAAAAACTTTTTAATGAAAGAAAAACATATTTAGTCGTTTTGTTTTCTTTTTATAATC
>NCKU01003541.1:0-14801 GCA_003675995.1 Dinothrombium tinctorium | reverse complement strand
AGGGTGCCAAAAAGATTCAGAAAAGATTAATGAATCAATTCAACTTGAAAGTCTCTTTTCAAGCAATTTCTAACCTAATCAGAAAAAACTAACTTCACAACACAGTGGCAGATTTGCCTAAACCAGGAACTTTGTCCTTTTTTAATTTTTAAATAATAATATTGCTAAAATCTGTTTTATAATGAGATGAGAAAAATTCTTTTTCACGTGGTATTAAAATCTTAATTTTATTTATCTTTTTTCGGAAGTTATATTTATTTATAAAAGGTTCAAGTTTCTTTTTGAACACCTAGTATAGGCGATCATAAGTGGTGTTCCAAGCTCTTTCTTCACTGGTGCTTTATGCAGACATTGTAAGCAATATAAGCTCATTTTGATTGCATCTTGCAGTTTGCTTATCATTTTCCTAAGTACACCGTTGGATTTTACCCGTTGAATGGTGAAAATTCAACAATTTCATGTTGATTAAAAATTAAAATTTACAAAATTATTTCAAATTAAAGTTTAAATTTAAAGCAAGAAAAAGATAATACTTACCGTATTCCCTCTCAATATATGGCATGCTGTATTACTCAAAATAAGGCTGCATGCCGTTGGTAATTGGAACTATAAAAGCATGCCGCTTTAGCAAATCAAGAAAAAAGAGGCCAAAATTGTTATCTGACGAATTCTTTTTGAAAAATGTTTAAATATTGATCAAAGTAAACGAGAAATTTAATTTAAAAATGTATTTTAAATGTTTCAGGTTTTAAAGGCATGCCGGTACAAAGTGAAAAAGGGACATGCGAAAAAATTTAATCTCGGGACACACCGGCTATATAATGTGAGGGATTACGGTGAAGTCAATTAGTAAGTTAAATATTATTATATTGAAGCGACCTCCACGTGCTTCGCTCTCCATTCTCTGTTCACGTGTTATCCGCCCGTATTTAACTGCGTACTCAAACGTTCTTTTCTCAGTTCTGTTCTGTACGAACAGTGTACGAGCCTCGTCGCACTCATTTGTGCCCACTTAATAAATCGAATTTTGCCGTTCTTTCTTATTCGTTCACGGGACACCGCTCCCCACACCGCGTTCAACCGCTCGGATGCGACAATATTACTTAATGTTTCTTGTGATTTTTAAAGTTAATTTCGCAATTAATTGAGAGAGTAAATAAAAAAATAAAATTAAACTTATGAACATATGATAATATGTTCAAATAACATCTTGAGTAAGATTTTTTTACGATTTGGTAATTATTATTGATATTAGAGTAGAACGATGAAGTTATTTCATTAGCACAGTATGTAAATTATACGTAAGTGAAGTTGTAAAAATCATTAGTTCGAACTTGATCATAATTTTTTGGATAGAATACCATTTACATGCGTTGCAGAATGATTGAAAGAAATATGTATAAAGGAAAGAGAAATGCCTCGTCTTCAATACTAAAAAAAACGTGATGTTTGTGTTGACAATATAATAAAGTTGGCGTTTGTAAGTTGTGTTGCCAGAACAATAACAATTCAATCAGGATTTAGTTTGATCTCTTGATTAGTTTTTTCAAATCCTCTTGGCTTTCGAAAAAAAAATTAAGAATTTATCTTGCCTCAGCAAAATTCTCTAATTCAAAGATAGTGAAAATTAGGCTTAAAGCCAAGTGCTGAAAAAAAACTTTTCTGAAATGAAAAAAATTCCTTCCTTCGTTTGAATACAACGCTAAAAGATAAGTGAAAAAGTGATAAAACGATAATGAAGAGTGATAGCTTGTTTACGCTCTCGCAAAAATAAATATGTGTATTGATAAAGTGGATGCGTTGAACAAAATCGATGAATGTTTTTGGCTTTTTGACAGAAAAACTTAATTAACGTTTAAATAGTATTCAAAAGTTTTCAAACTTTTTTTCTTCTCGTGAAGTGGTTTGTAAAATTGCTTTCAAACAATTTTTAACATTAGTGAAAATATTTTTCAGACGAACACGAGCGATCGTTAATCAAAATTTAACTGTACCAATCGCACGATTTTGAATTTTCAATTGTTTCAAAGAACAGTGGCAAACAATAAAAATATCAAGAAGCTAATTTTCTCTGCTTTTCTTTACTCAAAATTACTCAAAATATATTCAATAAAGTGTAAATGGCAAATTAAAATGAATTTTTTTTTCACTTTAAAATCAAAGATTATTAATTTTTGAGGAAATTTAAGGAAAATATTGAGATAAGCTAGAAAAATATCGACGATTCTCTAAAATAAGTACATTTAACTTATTTTGAACCTTAAATCTGAATTAATAAAAAAACCTTTTCGCTCGATTCAGTTTCTGATTCGATTGCTCGAAGCAGAAATGATATGGCAACTCAAAACAAAAAAGTTGATACTTAAATTACAGTTTGTGTCAATCAAAAATAAAATGGAAAAGCAGTTATTTAGCGTCGACAGTAATTGAATGGTGTGCGACCGCAACGCGAGCGGCCATTCGATTGAAAGTAACTCGAAAGAAATCGGACGGAAAGGAGCGTGAACACGGAGAGCGGTGCGAGCGCCGTTCGCGTCGAGCGGTGTGTAACTGAGAGCAAATCCCTAATTTTTGGGCAGAGTTCAAAGCGAACGTCGCTCGGAGGGGAGTCCGTCGAAGAGGTCTCCGCCCGGGCATTGTTACAGTGGACACTCTCTGCGTTTCGAATCGAGCACAAAGCCGCCGTTCGAATGGACGCTGCGATCTGCACCGCGATCGTGTGCTTATCGAGTGAATGCCGCGCGAGACACGCGTTGTTCGCACAGCGAACGCTGGTCAGTTGAGTGAGTGCACAGTGAACGCGCGGACAGTGGAGGCGCTTGTGTACAGTGAATAGTTGAACGGTGAACGAACTGTGCGCGCGACGAACGGTTCGCGGTCAGTCCGCAGTGAGTGGTTGGTTTGTGTGCGAAAACAGTGAGTTCGTGCGGCAGACGATCAAAGCTGGTCACCGTGGGGCCGTCCCATGTGCCGGGACCGGGAGCAGTACCGCCAGGCCCGAGTCCGCAGCCGCACCCGCTCCCGGCGCCGTCCCCACTCGGCCGCGGAGGCCCGAGTCCCGGCCGCTTGACCCCGATTCCGGGCGGCGTGCTGCAGAATGCGATCGCCGGCGGTGCGCCGCATATGTCCTCGCCATCGATTCTGGCCAACGGACAGATGATGGGACCTCCTCCGCATTTGCATCCCTCCGCGGCCGTCATTCAGCACATGCATTCGCACAATCAGCACCCGATGCATGGACACCCGAATCACATTCCGCCGATGGCAGCGATGCACCACTTGCCTGACGCAAGGCCTCCGATGGATCAGCACCACGGGTAAGTGTCGCTCTCTCTCTTCTCACCTCTTCGCTCGCGAATGGCTCATTCTGAGGTTATCACACGAAGAACCTGCTTGTTGGCAGTTCATTCCCCGCGCGACGCCCAACTGTTGCCTGCGATTGACAGCGAATCGACGCTAACTCAAACGCTATCTTATCGCGTCTTGTGTCCGCTAATCAACCGCAAAACTGTGTCCGTTCGGTGCGGACACCGGTCCGAAGCTGTGATTACGACACCGACGCACGAGCAGTGCGCTCGAAAAGCGAGCACAGTGTGGTTGGCATCAATTCAACAGTAAACCGATTTCTGCGCGAAAAGAAAAATCGTTCGTTACTCGTTTTGTGCTTGTTTACTGCCGTTTTTTATTTCGCTCTCAAACAGTGGCATCTGTTTGTGCTCCGCTCTTCGCTCGATTTGCCGAAATAAAAAAGTCGCTTCCAATTGATAACAATGGTTATGCGACCGATGTTTAATCAGTGTATTAGCAGTATGGGTCCTGTTCAGTGTCCGCCATCAGGACCCCCTCCAACCCAAGACCCGTTTTATACCTCACCGTTTTCGTCGTATTTCAGACGCCACACACCGTATTTCGGATCTCCCGATTATCGGATTTATGAAATAAATAAGCGACTTCAGCAACGGACTGAGGTACGTTCGCCGCCTCTGCTTTCACGCTCTTCTCAGCGCAACACATCTCATGCATTCGTCTGATTTCTTCGCAGGAAAGTGATAATCTTTGGTGGGATGCGTTCGCGACTGAATTTTTCGAAGACGACGCTACTCTTACACTCACATTTTGCTTGGAAGACGGACCCAAACGATATAGTAATTGATTGCAAGAAAATAGACACACTTTATTTATTGTTTTGCTTATATGTTTTGCAGCAATTGGAAGGACTTTGATTCCACGTTATTTCCGCAGCATATTCGAAGGCGGTGTAACAGATTTATCCTTTCATCTCAAACATCCGAAAGAATCGTTTCACAACACAACCATCACTTTAGACTGTGAACAATGTCAAATGATTACACATCATGGGAAACCTAATTTCAATAAGGTTTTTTTCTTATGTTTAAGGCAGCCGGTCGATGCAAATGTGCCCACCGCGGCTGAAAGTATTACGTAAATCCTCCCCTATGTGCAATACTAAACATAGACTCTACTTGAGCCCTAAATTTATTTTTGTCACCATAGAAACTAGTCCTGAAAATCGATGAGTTTCTATAGGAACTTAACTCGAAAGCGAAAGAGAATAATATTCACTGCACATTTGCAAACTTTTTTCTACTTCTTTAAGGCGATCGCTTTAACTCTTTTCTTGATACTACATTGCAGGTAATGGGCTCAGGACCATACTCATCAGCCAATGATCCACAACCTTTAAAAGATCAATTACAAATGAATAGCAAAGATAGTTCTGTCGTGGTATGCACTGAAGGCAGACTGATTTTAGAATTTACATTCGACGATTTAATGCGAATCAAATCGTGGCATTTCGCTACGCGCCAGCATCAAGAATTGATTCCAAGAGGTTTGATCGCACTTCAAGCGCAACAAGATCCTTCTTTGCTCGAGCAGATGAGTAAAAACATTACACGACAGGGTTTAACAAATTCAACACTCAATTATTTAAGGGTAAAGCTTGCCTGAGTTCTAAAAAATGTTTGAAGTTAGTTATGTTTTTAGTTGTGTGTCATCTTAGAACCAATGCAAGAACTAATGTCACGGCATAAAGCTTATGCATTAAGTCCTAGAGACTGTCTGAAAACAACACTCTTTCAAAAATGGCAACGAATGGTTGCTCCTCCAGAAACGCAGAGGCCGCCTACTAAGCGAAGAAAGAGGAAATCCTCAGCAACAAGCAGTGTAAACACCGGAGGAGCAACTGGTAAAAAGAAAAATAACAATGCTTTATCTCCAGGACCGCCAAATTTTACATTGGCATCACAGGTATGTAATGAAACTGCGAAAGCAGCAAGCATCACAATATTATCTTAGGATGTAATGGTCGTAGGAGAACCGTCTTTGATGGGTGGGGAATTCGGTGATGAAGACGAACGGCTCATTACAAGATTGGAGAACACACAATATGATCCCACTGCTAGTGGGGCTGCAAACGGCTTGGAAGACGGCGATGATTTCGGATCATTAGGTTCCTCTGCCGGCGGTCCTAGTTCAGCGAGCAATCAGGGCCCAGGAAACGTACCTCCGGGTCCTCCAACTTCATGGTCAGGGTCTAGTGGAGCCGCAACAACTACTTCAGGAACAGGTCCTCCCACCAGCGACAGCAGAAGTGGGTCTTCAGGTGGAAGTGTTCCCCCGGGATCTCAAGAAGACAAAAAACCTTCTCCTCTGAGTCAATAGACATTGTTATTTCCTAACAACCACTGAACAAATGGTGACACAAATTCGATCATAATTTTGTATTAAAAACGCCGACGACGAAAAAGTTCAAATACACAATTTAGTGTAGAGTTAAAATTCATTGGTTTAGAATCTGCTAATTGGCTGTAATTTACATCGAGGGATTATATATATTTATTAATCGAAAAAAAACTTGTAAATTGTGAAGTGAGACCAAACAAACAGTTTCTGGTAATATATTAGTAATTTTTTATGTTTTATTTCATTCTTGCATTAAAACAAATTTTTGTTGAAATCATTTCTTGGAGAAAGCATTTTGTTCTAACCAACTGCTAAATCAACTTTACCAAACCGTTTACTCAATTAAATAAGAACTCGGAGTGAGTATCGATGAGTCGAATGATAACATTAACGAAACTAAATTTAATGTCTTTGGAAAACGAAAAATTTGTGCTCCATCTCTTGTATCGAATCCTCAGCCATCGTTTGCGCGGCCTGGGTTCTAGCAAATTAACGAGAAATTATTTTATTTTTTTTTTATATTTAAACTTTATTTATTCAGGATACCTAATTAGACAAAATGTCTACTCTCCCTTAGGTTCCTGACAAAATGTTTCAAATTACAATTTCAAAATAAAAAGGTAAATGATTTTTTTACAATAGTAATAAGTAACAAAAAGTCAAGTCGTTGTTAGTTTCATTTTGAGAATGTCGCTAAATGTAGATCCAAACGCAAAATGCCATTGTTCGATTTAGAAAGTAATTTCATGTTCGAATCCTAATGGCTGCCATTCTAAGCTTGACAATCACCAATATTGCACTTTGCTTCAAGGTATTTTTGCTTCAACGTTTTCTTGAGCAGCTTTTGCGTTGAATTTAGTTACTTAAAATATAATTAGAATATGAACGACGAAGAAGGAACCACAAAAAAAAACGAGAGTTAAATATTTGTTCTCCCATTCAATTTGTTCCATTTCGTCTTGCAGAAGTACGAACGAATCTAATCGAAGTAAAATGCTGTTAGGAAACTAATCGGTAATTTACTTTACTGACCGTCTCAAAAATAAGGAGAGCTTACAGCGAGTACCGGTCAGTCCGAACACACACTTTTTTAGCATTTTTTTTAGTTTGATTTGAATTTGAATTTTTCGTGAATATCTGCAGCAATTGCGCTTTTATACCTTTTGCTAGAGATGCATCTGCATTGAAAATAGTTATCGTGTTGCAAATAAATAACATTGTGTCAAATTATATTGTTCATAAACTGAACATTTTCTAAACAGAAGCTTAATGTTTTTATGGTATTCAAACCCTTGCAAAAGCTTAAAAAATACTCAACTAATTACTATCATTTAAGTAAAACAAAATGTAGATAAAAAAATTAAGGTATTTGTGCAAATTTAAACATCCATTGAATTCAAAAGTGTAACAGTTTATATAAACGTTCTTCAATTTAAATAACATTTTTTTAATTCAAAATTAAGCTTTCAATTTTGCAACATAATTTTATTTCTTCGGTTCCAATATGCTGTTGTCATTTAAATATAGTTAAAGCATGAAATTCACTTTGTTCACTTTGTCATGCAAAACTGAATATTTTAAAAATTTATGCATTGATCACAATTACTTTTGAAATTGATTTATAATAACCCAAAATTCAACCAAAATAAAGCGATTCATATTCTCGCTCTTCACTCATACACATCGTGTTCGCAAAAGGCGCGAAGAATTGAGCGCGCGTAGCGAAAACGAAGAGAGAAAGGTCATCGCTTTGATTTGTACTGTTGTAAAAAGCGTCATAAGCATGAGACATACTTCGCTGCAACTTTTTTCTAACCACAGTAGTACTACAATCGAAAAAAAATGAATAAAGACAAAAGTGACATTGGTTGCTTTTGTTTTAAGATGGTTATTCCCTACTTATGAAACACCTTTCTTTGCATAGTAAAAAATAAGGTCGTCGCAAAGTAATAGTAATGGACAAAAAAAAATTGTAACCATTCACGGCGCATTGCCTTTCCTTTTTTCCTGTTCGTACCATTTTTCCTTTCCAATCAAAAATTTCAGTTTTCAGTTTTGCTTTCGTTCAGTTCAGTGTTTTTTCTGATTTCTCGACGATGAGTTCTTATTCTATTCTATTCATTGCAATTTTATCAATCATCGGTAAGTTTTTTAAATTTATTTTTTACTTAATTTAAACTTTAAAAATTTCTATTGTTTAATCTCACATTCAATATTTACATTCAATATTTTGTAAGTTTTTTATGTAATTCAGTAAGCAACAAAAAAAGTTTCATTTGATTGGTAAGTTTAGTGACTTTTTAGCAAGTTTAACATAAAGTTACTCTTTGAAATCTTTTCACTCCTTCAAAACACAAGTTGTTCTAAAACAATCGATCGTTTATTGAGTCAGGTAGAACGTTTTAAAAAATCTTTCTTATTTGTTTATTACGATTTTATTTGAATTTATTTCAACTCATTTATCACCAAACTTTTCTTATGTGTTTTGCACTATTTCATTTTAATCACTTATGCATAATAATGTTACGTGAGAAATGCGTGTTATGATTTAGGTGATTTGAACTACATATTCAACTTAAATAGAAAAATGGAATTATAATATTCGATGAAGTAATTTTAATAAGAAGATTTTTTAACTACTAGATGACTATTGCTAAATAATAATTCTTAACTTAATACGTATTTTCCACAACCATCACATCCTAAGCATCCTGTCACCGAAAAAAATCAAACTTATTGTCTGATCGCTAAAAAAAAAACATTTTCTGGTTCTGGAAATTTGAACATCCTTTTCAGCTTTTTTTCTAACACATGTCAAAACGATATTTAAATTGCTTTTTTTAAACGAATGTAATTACCAAAGTGAACATATTGTTCAGAATAATGAACGAACCTTGAAAATGTTTTTTCGCTCTTTTTCGCTCTCCCTCTAAAACAAGCGAAAAGCGAAATGGTCCTCGAAATAGGACAGACGTTTAAGAACAGAAAAGAGGTCAAAGTGTTTTACTTCGCGAATTTTGTCGAGTAATATAAAAAAAGTTTCGCTAATCACAGCTTTAATGAGAAAAAAATTCCATATTTCTCAGATAATGTGTATAAATTACATACGCATTTGCATATGTTTACTCAACTTGAACATTTGGTCACTTAGCGAGATTGCGAAAATCCCCCCCTTTGTTGCGCAAATCTGAGAAATTGTGGAAAAATGAGACAATCGCACAGCGGAAAATGATAAATTAATTTCGCTTTTGACAGCAAAACACTGCGATCTCTGCGTCTTCATCTTATATTGTGAATTGAATAGTCGAAGTGAGTAAACTGAATCACTAAAATACTCGCCAAATGATTCATTCGTTTTCTTAATTGTGTGAACGCCTCGATTTTCTTCGTTACCTCATTCACTAATTAGATGTAAAAATTTCTAGCGGTGGGCTTATTTTCAGGGACATTATTTTAATTGTAAAAGTTGTTGTTTTCTGTTTTCTTTTTTTGATTAAATTTATTTCAAAAAAGTTAATTCATCGCATTGCAAAGTCACCAACTAAATAGATTCGCATTCATTCAATGAAATTAAACTGTCCAATTGTTTTCCTAAAATATTCTCGCGATTATCTTCAAACTCAAAATAGTTTAGTTTATTTGCAAAGCGAAGCAAACAAAAAGTGAATTAATTTTACGGAGTTTTCAGCGTAAAGAAACGAAAATAAAAAGATCGATCGAGTTCTGAAAATGAGTTAGTGCACGTAAATGTTTCGATTGTTTAAAAAGGAATGTAAATGAATTCGTCGAATTAACATAAATTAAAAGAAATTTTTATTTTTCAGCCAAAAAAAGTTAAATTTTATGAGCGATACTTAAGCGACTATTGCGTTACGTGAAATTTTTATGTTTGTTGAAGGTTGATATGTCAAACTCTTAACACTTTTTGCTCTCTTGAAGTTTGAATTAGCAGGGCATGAAAAAATTAACACGTTCTCGTTTTTTTTTTAGCGTAATAGTTACAGAAGCAGCATAATGATTGCAATTTAAGTTCTGTACAAGCTTCGCGAGTTTATTAAGCGATAAATGACGAATTTTGCCATCAAAAAAGTTTCTCTAGCCTAAAAATAAAAATAAAAACAGTTTTTTGGGTTTTTCAATGTACAAGTTTGTCCATAAAAAAAAATTCATCTGCAAAAAGCGTAGAGTGTAAAATGCGAAATTTCACTTTGGACAGAGCGATTGTTTTTAAACCGGACACAAATTTAAAATTATTTCATTTCCGATTGCAAACAAATGGAAAATTTTGATTTTAGCGAAAAAATTTTTGGATCAATGTTTAAAAATTTTGTTTCGACAAAATCACTTTCTCTCTCTCTCTCTCTCTCTCTCTAATTGAACATATTCACTTTGTTAAAGTTTGTGAAAAGAAAAAATTGTCACTCGAATTTGTGGTTTTTTAAAGTTTATGCTTTTCCAAAGCAATTTGATTGTTTCGCGGAAAGCGGAAGCTTTTTTTGCGGTTTCCTTCAATTAAAATGTATAATACACTTTGAAAATAAAAAATAAAAACAAGTTTCATTATTAAGCTGCGCATTAAAACTCTTACTCTTTCTTTTTCTCTTTAATTTAATTATATGCTGTAGTTAATAAAAAAAAGTAAAAGCGAAAATAAAATTCTTTGAGAATTTGGTCACTGCATTCATCGAAAGTTGCTTTATGCGAATGGGTGTTTTCTAGTTACGCTATCGAACATTATAAATCAAAATATATTCAGTGAATCATTAAGGTAAAAAACCAGGCCCTTAGTGAACTGAAACTTTTAATCAAAAAAAAGTTTTTTTTTTCATATTTACGCACTTCACTGGCTATCGATTGTTTGTTTGTTTGTTTGTTTTTTATCTAAAATTTATTTTTTCTTTTTCAGTGCAAATAATTGGTGCGAGAGAACTGTACAAAGGAAAATATTTAGGCTCATTTCCACCCGCTTCAGCGCATCAAGTGCGAGGCAGAGTTTACGCTGCGAGTGAAGATACACTTTACATAGAAGGTTTCTCGTACGATGGATCCGCTCCTGGTACAACCAACGATTAATTTTTCTCGTCTTACACGATTTGCTAATTTCTATTTTTCTACCTGTCAAGATGCATTTTTCTGGGCGGGTAATACCCCGCTTCCTTCGGCGAACGGATTCATCATTCCCGATAGTTTAGGAAGGTAATTGCGACCTTAATTCAATAAATTGTAAATACTTATCTTCTCATTCATTATTGACACAAGTCGAGGTTAAGGACTAGTTATAATTATAGTTTTTGTTCAAGAACAATAAATCAAGAATGATGATCAAAGTTTTTTTATTTTTATAGACAGGTTCGGCTAAACGCTTACAACAATCAAAATGTTATATTAAAACTTCCCGACGGGCGTAAGATAAAGGACATCAGATGGATTGCTGTTTGGTGCCGATTGTATACGGTACGATATTAAATTCTTTTTCACATTTTCTTTCTCTCTCTTATCTTTTCGTATCTAAACTCATTTTCAAAGCGAAGTTAAATTTGATTTATGTTAATATTCTCTTTCTTTATTGAAAGTAAAAAAATGAAAAGATAAGCGACTTCTAGTAGAATTTATATGAAAATAAGGCGAAATACTTTCGCGCCTATCGCTATGATTCACTTATGATTTGCTAAATTAATGAGACGAATTTTTTTTTTCTCAAAACTATCGGCTTATCTATAATCTTGTTTAATCACTAATCAAATAAGTTTTTCACACTCTTAAATTTGTAAAACAAAACTTTTTTTTTTTGTTAATTTGAAATGAGCAACTCAAAACTTATTCTTCTTATTTGAATTTTAAATTTGATGATATAAATCTAAGTGAAAGTAAAATTTCGCCCACTTCATAATATTAAGAATTGTAAGAATTTCACTCATTAATTAATACACATTTAGTAAAATTTTTATCGAGTTGCATATTTTTATTTCTATCGTTTTCTTATTTTTAATTTCACGCATATTTCGCAAACAGGTGAATTTTGGTCACGTAATGATTCCTTTCAATTTCGATGCACCCAAAGAAATAGATTTAGGCCGTCTTCCAAATTTTGCACATGGAACGCACGCGAGAGCAGTCATAATAAAAGATGCGAAAACAATTCACATTAAACGTCTTTTCTATGACGGAGCTGCACCAGGTTAATTGTGAGCTTTTTTACTCTTTTTTTCTAACACCATACTCTGGTTTTAGATGCATTCTTCCTAGTCGGAACAGGAGAGAATCCTCACGCTTACGGAACAAAAGTTCCCGATGAGAACGGAAGGTATCTGTTACAATTTCTGAGTTTTGTATCTAAAAATTTATTTTCAGCCTTCGAAAGATTCACGGCTACAACGGACAAGATGTGACATTAAGATTGCCTGGCAATCTAACCGTTTTCGACATCGACTGGTTTGCGCTCTATTGTATTACATACACTGAAAATTTCGGTCATGTAAAAATTCCCAAAAATTTGAACGTTCCAGCAGATTTGCAAGCATTGGCATCGACCGTAAGACATGAAAATCTTTTTTTTGTGTGTTATCAACTTATAAAACTTTTTAAAAGGTGATTGTGTTTTCGAACTGTGAAACGATATTCCCAGACACGATGCAAGTAAGTTGGGAAGTAAGGCATCCTCATATTTACATACAGCTTGAAGGGATAGTGGGTAAGAAAGATAAACGAAAAATAAAATTATTTAAATTTTTTTCTCGAAGCTCGTGATCATTACTTATCATTTGGTTTGAGCGGAAGCCACGAGAGACCGCAAATGATCGGAGCCGATGTTGCTGTCGCATTTTTTGATTCAAAAACAAATCGTGCAATCGTCGACGATTATATTCTTACTGCAAAAGCTCAAGTATTACGATCAAATCGAGAAGCTTTTTTCCTAATTTAATATCTTGATAGTGCGCTCCTCAATCAAACAGTGGAGCGTGTCCTGATACTCGTATCAGCGGTGGCAAACAAGATACCGAACTGATTTCTTGGAGTTATAACGATGGTATTTTGAACGTGGTTTATAAGCGAAAACTCGAAACCGGAGACGACAGTGCAGATCAACTTATCGTACCTGACATCAAAGCAACAATCGTTGCCGCTATTGGGCCGATCAATAGTTTACGCGAAGCTGCTTATCATAATATAAAATGGACACATGCAACCGATACTCCGATAAGGATTGCATTTGCGAGAAGAGAGCAAGAAAGAAACTGTAAACCATTGGTCACATCAAATCTGAAAACTGAATCTTCGTCGTCTCAATTGCGAGCAAGTGGTTGGGAGCCCTCAGTTATTAAGGGAGAAAGAGTTTTCAGAGCGCAAATCGGTCCAACGGGAGGTAGTCGAGGATATACCGCTATTACTGGAATTCAATCTTGGGGCGTAGCTTGGTGGATCAATGGAAAGCTAATCCCTGAGTTACACGTTGAAAGAGGCAAAGATTATACTTTCATTGTCGAAGGAGGAAATAATCCTGCAATTCAAGCATCCTACCATCCACTTTATATCACGAATAACAAAGAAGGAGGAGGAGCACAATTTCCTGATGCTCTTAACTCATCAGATCACATTATTTACGCCGGAGTTTTGCTCAATGGAGGCAAGCCAGATCCGTCTCCTGGCGCTGGCAGATATTGCGAATGGAAGCACAAAAGTGGAATTGACAGAGCGGAGGATGTTGCCACTTTTGAAGAATACAAGCAAACATTAACGCTTCGATGTGATCCTGGAGATCCCGCTGTTTTCGTTTGGCGTCCAGACCAAAATACACCTGATCAAGTTTATTATCAGGTTTGTCATCCATTTTTTTCTCTCTTTCTTCACTTGTGTTTTCTTTTGATTGTTAGTGTTTTACACATCGTAATCTCGGCTGGAAGATTATAGTCGATGGATCTCATTTGATAAAGCCTTCTACGCTGTTGTTGTTGCTTTTCTTATTTATCGCTTATATCTTAAGCTGAAGCATTATACCAATTCATTAATTTCATCAATAAATATTTTCCATCAAACAAATCATTATAAATCTCTCTAAGAAAGTTTGTTTTGCTAAATATTGCGATAAAGAAAATATTAAAATTTGGTCAAACCACAGGTTGAGACCGAGAAGGAAAATGAGAAATCCGAGAAAATTAAGAAGAGTTCAGAATGGGTTCGGAGAGGTGCTTTTTTTGTTTTTCTTAAAATAAATTAATCGTTAAAGTCATTTCCAGAGCTGCAGATAACTCTAACAATCAGCAAAATTTTAGATTTTGCTACCATTTTAATTTTTTTTTTTTTTGAAATCTTTTTGATGAACTTCATTTTGATGGCTTGTCGAAATATTTAATTGACAATAACAAATATTTTTATTTTGCCCAATTTACATGAGATATCAACTAGAAAATTAAATAGAAATAAACTTTAAAAAATTTACATTATCAAAAAGAAAATTCGATTAAAATTCGTGAAATCGGTCGCCTGATAGTTCTCAAACTTTTACTTTTACAATTTAAGGTACACACTTTTTTCTTAATTTATTTTCATAATTTTTAAAATGATCTTAAGCTTTAAATACTTTCACGCCATCAAATATCGAAAGTAATAATCAAGTTGACATCTATGAAATTTTCGATTAACTTCATTTAAATCAATTCTAGCAATGAGCGTTCAGCATTAAAATATTTTAATTTAAAAGTATTTATGTTAAATTACGTTCATAACTTGAAATCATGTGCTTGTAAAATGTGGAAATTTGCATAAGTGAGTTCTACCTTGACACCGAATTATGCTCATTAATAAAAATAAATTTTTTAGGATGTTTGTTGATCAATTTCATTTAATTTGAACAATAAAAAAGTTATTAATAACCACTGATTATAATTAATTCAAATATTCACAACCAGCTTTTTAAAGCATTACGAGAGTTTGAGATAAAATCGATTGAAATAATTCAGCAATTATTTCAAGTTTTCTTTTTTTAACATGACTACAAAAAAAAATTGAGAAATATGAAAAATTTAATAAAAAACTAGAAGTTTATCACTGCTTTTTAAAATAATAAATAAGAAGGTTTAAGAATATTGAATTCGAAA
>NCKU01003540.1:0-14802 GCA_003675995.1 Dinothrombium tinctorium | reverse complement strand
AAAGTAAGCTCAACTGCAAAGCATCACCAATAATTGAGCGTCTCGTAAAAATTGCTTTGCAGTTAAGCTCACTTTCGATAATCGAAACATTTTATTTTGAATCGGGAGTACTGTATTTTGTATACATCTTTAAAATATGAAATACTTTTAATTTTATAAGCTTGGGATTAGTTAAACAGAAAAAATATTTTCAAAACAATGAATAAACGAAACTAATTTTATAATTTAAATTTTTAATATTTAAATATGAATTAGAATTGATCAAGGGTTTATTTTACATATTTAGGAAACAAGAATCCTACCGATCCCTGAAGTTTAGTTTATTACATGATTACTTTGATTAAATGCTTCTTCAATTTTCAAATTTTTATTGCATCTGCTTGTTTTTATCATATGCCAAGTTTCCACTATAAAAGTATCCTACTTTACACTTAATAACTTTGGATTTCATCTCTTCACATTAATGAAACTCAATCATTGTAATCAGCTAATTTGCTTTTTATTTTTTAGCGAGTTTCACGAAGTGAAATACGCTATTAATGTCGTATTGTCTGTCGATCTGGCTGTCTGCCTCTCTGTGCACAATTTCATTAAAGGTAAGAAAGACTAATGAAGATGAATAACTGGACCATATATAAGGTATATGGGTGTCAAGTTTTTGAAAATCAAATTTTTTTTTTACAGGAGATGGTTTGAATTAAGTTTTAATTCACGTAATTTGAGAAATAATCGAAATAACATTTGAATAAAAAAGAACCAATGAGGGTGTGTTTATACAGATATTGCCTAATTTTTATTTTGAAACTTGCCTCAATACAGTTAAATACTGTCTTTTTAATTTTTAATCCTCATTCATAGCAGTTTGAAAATCTATAAAATTTAATTTCTCGATGAAATTAATTTTTTTATGGTTGTAAAAGCACATTCCGTTCACTGCAATTTTACTTTTTTATGCAAAATCAAAACGGTTGAACAATCCATGAAGGTTCTATTCGATTGTTATGTAGAAAGGAGAGTAATTTTTATTATGCCTTAAGGTGTATTATTAATCTTGATTAGTTTAGTGTCACTACGTCATTTGCTGTGCGTTTTTCTGCCAAGGGTCAAGGGTTTGAGTCAAATGTCAGGGTTAGAGATCCTGGTCAGGATGCAGAGTCCCGATACACTTGTTTTTCTTCCGAGCTAGGCAAGGCAGAGTTTCATCTTTAGACATTTTGGCAACTCTAATCGCCAAAGCAATAGTCTCATGTGTCTGTAAGAAAAATTTTTTACAATTTAAGTAAAAAGATTTAAGATTTGTTTTTGCATTTCGAGTCGCAACAGAGACAGAATAAGGCAGAATAAGCTTCCGTTTTTCATAATTATTAATAGTTATTATTACATATATTACGAAAAATATGTCTTCATAAAAGAGTTAAAAATTTTAACACTTATTATTATTAAATGTAGCAAAAATAAACGAATCGACAACTCGGTTAGATATTTAAACCTTTAAAATTTTATAAAAATCTCTTATTGAGAATTTTATCCAAATAAAATATTTTTTAGTCTTTTTTAAAACTATTTTATGAAAAATGAAATACACTCTTTTATCCTTATGCACATTGTCGTTTTTACTTTTCTTTTTTTAAATAAAATTATTTACACATGATTAAATTAGCTCTCGAAAATTTTTTTGACTAGTGATAAATTTGGATCATAAAAAAATAAACAAACTGCCTCACTATTTCAAATCTCTTAGATTACTCAAAATAATATACAAAATTAAAACTTGAAAGCTGACGTTATACTCTTAAATTGGAAAAATCAAACATAATTATAAACCATGTTGAACATCAAAATAAATCTTGATGCAAATAAGATTTAATGACTTAGAACGATGTCTTCTCTTTTATGCTTCCAAATTATGTAAAGAGTTATCTAAAGTTGAAATTTTGTTAGATGCTTAATATGATACTTGAATTCCTGATTGAATAGCAGAACAATTTAACAGGAAAAGTGTTTTCAAAGAAGCACCAAAATAGACCGAAACAAACTCTTTATTCCTATGACATTGATGAACTTATAACTATTTGAATTAAGTTTATAAATAAAAGCAAATTCTATAAAGATTTCAAGTTAAAGCTTTAAAATTTAATTTCCTTTTCTAATTTATTTTAGAACCTCTATATGATTATAAATTGACGGTCAACGAAATGATATTTAAGAGCTGGTAGAGTTTCCAGAAGTCAATGAAACTAATCATCTTACAAATAAAAGTGCATCACTTGTTACAATACTCCCTTCTCTCGGAAATTCGATAATATTTTTCAACACAAAGGCAAATATTTCAAATCCTTTCGATTGCGGTTTCCTTTTAAAAGGTCGATTTAAGTTTTCTTTATCGGTTAATGTACTTTACAAGTTTAAACCGATAATTTCTATGTTCCTCAACGCAGTCTGATATAAGACAACTCATCGTTTGATTTTCAATTTTCTTTTTAAAGCTGCACTTAAACTGAGAAATGCACAAGTATCTTTGAACTTTGAAGAGATTCAAATTTTAACGCCACACGCTTTTGATCGCTTTTTATCAAACATTTTTTTTCATTTACTTTGTTTTGAACGCGCAGATGCGTCGATAAATTTTATGAACTTAGTATTCGTTTTTTAAACACTTCTTTTTCTGTGAAAAATCCAGAATTAGAACAATAGTAGATAGAATACAATAGACAAAATACGAGAATAGAAATATATCAAGAGGATATGAGTTAAATTTTAGCACTTTCCTAGAAGTCCAAAGAATAAATTAAGCACATGTTAGTCGATTTGTTTCAACAACACCTCTTTTATTTTACTGTTAAGGGAGCATTTGTTGACCTAGTAGACAACATTATCAGCGTAAAAAAATACTCATCATCGATTGCTTAAAAAACTTCAAGTTTTTTCAACAAAAAACTTTCAGCAACCACAGTTTCATTTGAATTGCTTGTAATCAAAGTGCTTACTTATTCATTTTTTAAGTGAGTAATTAACATTTAAGGAAACTGAGTTTATCAAGATTACATACACCATGTTAAGCAAAAAAAGCGACCTGTTTGTAACCAGAGATTAATATGTCTCAATGTTTAGATTATTTAGTAAGATATCACTCTATTCATAGCACTGATTACAATATTAAACTAGAACAATATGATTATTATTATTATTTAAAAATTACTAGAATGTATGAAATTAGGAATTACTCGTGCAAAATGTTCCTTATTTAGCGAACACTTATTTGCGCAAAAAGAAATTTTATAGTTTATTCAAAGTAGTGGGAGTTTTTAAATTTATTTGCGTCGCAAAATAGAATCAAGTTACATCGTTTTCTAGAATGATCGCAACGCATTAATGAATTAAATTGTATTTCATCCATTATCTTATCATTGCAGTATGGAATCTTTTAAAATTTAAAAACAAACTCGTTTCCTCCGCTATTTAGTAAACAAAAATTTTGTTTTGACTAAATTAACAATTTAGTCAAATTAAAAATGTCTTCAGAATGGAATTTGAATTTTTTATTCTCTGAATGTTATAATAAATGTTATAACGAAATCAAAAGTTTTGATTCGAAACTAAAATGTGTTGAAGATTTTATTTTAAGATCAAGTTCGCAAATTATATCTCTTACCCCATTTTTAACTCTTATATCATAAAAAAATGATTGAATCGGCGTTTTGAAAACTCTTTTTAAAATTTAATAAAAAGCTTTGGCAAACATTTATTCAATTAGATTTAGTTTTATTGAATTTCCTGAAACATTTTGAAAAAAACTTGTTTCTCAATAGCTCACATATAAAAATTTTTAACAAATTGCGACGTTTTAATATTGAACAACAATTTGTTTGCATCAGTTTTAAATGACGAAGCACCGAATCCAAGAACTCTTCAAAGATAATTGAAGCAAATAGGGCGGGTCTTATTCAAAATAATTTGCTGCCTATCATTTTTATTATCAAATAAACACTCAAAATGGTTTGATTGACTGCAACTATTTAAAGAAGAGAAGTTCGACGAGAAAGTTTCATTCTCCGAAAATATCTACCATGGGTTTGAAGCAGCTGCTTTTGCTGCTGTTTTTTGCGTGGCTTGTAACCGCAGGTAAAATATTCAATTCATGAGTCCTCTAGTAATTTGGTTTTTCTAAAAGCCCCCACTAACAGTGACAAGCGATTTAAATGTGCAAAACAATGTTCAGGTAAGCGCTGACTTTTTCTTACATTACTTTTGTTTGAAGTATGAGTTGCTCTAAAATTATTTTACTCCATTTACCAAAAACTTCACTCTCTTTATCTCATTTTCAAAAGAAATCTCTAAAAATTCATCGATATTGATGAAGTTTGAGAGAATTATGGCCTTTTTATTCATCTGCTTACTATTGAGGGATGATTATTTAAATTTTCACTTGTGTTTAATTTGGCTTCTTTTCAAAAAATCTTTGCAGAGATTTATTCTTTTGCGCTGTACATAATTTTTGTAATTTCATAATTTTTACATAATTTTAAGTATTCACAACGTACAATGTTTATATTGTTTAAAAGAAATTTGAATTTAACTCATCATTTTTTTTTCAAATTTCACTTTTTTTAGCCGCACAAACTTTCCATTACCTTCGTGGAGAAGCTTACCGTTACAAATTCGAAAATAGGATAAAAATTGAAGTGAACCAAGGATCAACTGAGTTGATCGTTTCCGGTTTGGCAAAAATTGAACCTTTAATCGATTGTGAATTTGGTTTAAAGGTAAGGATTTTATTTCTTTTCATTGTGAAGCAAAGGGGAAATTATCGTTATCTGCTTTGTTTGTCTGTCTCTAAACAATACAGTCCTTGGCAGAATGTTTCTCTACCTTATCAATGTAAAATCTTTGAATGATGTAAATTATCGCAAAACATTTTGGCAGTAGCTGTGCGCAAATTTGATACTATTCTGCTTATAAATCGAAAACAAACAAAAGTTCAAAGTTCATCGTTGTTTTCATTTTTCTAGATTTTAAAAATAGTAAATATCATTTTCGACGCTGTCCACATTTTAAGTCCATATTGTTATTTTTAATGAAATTAATTGGGCCAAATCTCGTATTTTTATCTGCGATTAAGATCTTTAATTCAAAAAACTATTTTAAGTTTTAAAAACTTAATTTTAATTTCGAGGTTTGCTATTCTACCCCCCGACATGATATCATTTCCTAACGACACTTTTGCTCAAAAATTTCTTATTATATTGCAATTTTATTTTATAAAATTTCTATTATAGTGAGAATTTATTTGAACATTGATCGAATTATGATTAAATCTTATATGATTTCATATTTCGGTACTGTCGTAATATTATTGAGCAATCCTTTCTATAGCGTAATCGTTTAGCTACTAAAATTAAGTTAGTGTTAAAAAGTTGAAACAAATTAAACTAAGCAAATTGTTAAAAAGGAAATCTTAACAATCTAACGCAATCAAATAAAAAATCAAGTTCAAAGCTACCATTTGACAATTGTTAATTTATAAAAATAACTGAAGAAATTATTTTAAATTCAATATACTAGAGCAAAGGCCCTTTAAAAGGTAACGGAAAATCTTTAAAATGCCTCTATTATAGTAAGTGTATATCAAAGCATATATTATGTAAGTGTACGTCTATAAATATTCTTAGTCTCCCATAAAATACAAGTTGATAACACCTCGAAGAAGTAAAAGTGCTTATATTGAATAAATTCATTACAAAAGAATTTATCTAACAATAATACACGCATGAGATACACCCTTTTATAATGAATTTATTCAATTATAAGTTTGTTCTTATTATAACTTAAAAGTTTTTTTTCAGCCTCTAACAAGCTTATAATGTAGTCAAATACTAATAAGAGAAGATTTTTAGACTTCCGGCATTGAGTTAAATGAAATTTTAAAATAATCTTGATGTTGATAGAGTTGAGAGCAAAAATAAAAATTTTGATTCAAACTTGCACAGTTGAGAAAAAATTTAACTTGAAAGATAAGATATAGAAATAACTGTTAAATTTTAATCGACATAAGCACATAAGTTGCAATAATTATCAAAGATTTAATTAATTTTTTCAGCTCAGCGACGTTAACATTGAGGGCGTCTCGAATCCACAAGATTATATAAAAAAATTGGAATCAAACTTGCTTTTGTTTTCATTTGACGACGGCCTTATTGAAAATGTGTGTCCGATACAAAGTGAGGAAGAATGGGTACTGAATATAAAGAAAGCCATTCTCTCATCACTTCAAATTTCACCTAAATTTATACCTCAATACAAAATTATCACTGAACGAGACATAATTGGTGACTGTGAAACAACTTATTCAAAGATCTCGGAATCACTCACAGAAGGGACTAAAATTTTGAAAGTCAAAAATTTCGCGAATTGTGTCAATCGTGTTATTCCAAAAATATCCTTGATTCCCAATGAAATTGTTGAATCGCTCAAATCTGTTCATGCAAGCGACGCTCTTTCAAATAATGATTATGTTTGCAAACAAACAATTGCAAAAGAAGGAATCATTCAAAATGTCCAATGCTCTGAACGAAACCGATTGTCTTCAGTATTTGATAGCAAAAGTGAGTTGTCACTTTCTTTCATTGGTCTCGAATCTGGCTCATTGAAACCATCGAATGACAAGATAAAAATAGACAATTTATTGTATAAAAAAGAATCACTTAGAGAAGTCTCTTCACAAGAAGTACAGTTGGCTTTAAACGACCTCTGTTCATCAGTCTCGCCGATCTTAACAGCAGAGAGCTCTAAAAAATTTAGGAAATTAGTTTCACTTTTGAAAAATTTGGAGTATAAAAATTTGAAAAACATTATTGAGGCGAGAGGAACTGCTGGTTGTCATCCTGAAAAATTCAAAGATTTGTTTTATTTCGCAATGTTGATGTCTGGCGGCAAGGGAGCAATTCAATATTTCACTGAAAATTTGTCACAAATTCAAAATGAAGATCCAAGGAAAATGGTGACTTTGTTTTCCTTGCCATTTATTACGTACCCGACAGAAGATACAGTAAATGCAATTCTACCGTTTTTACGACAAACAAAATCTTCAACATTAACCTTATTTGCTTCCTCTATGATCGGAAACTATTTGAAAACAAGTGTCAAAAATCCAGATGAAAGCATTCCTCTCAAAGAGGCTATTAAAATTATTTTAAATAATATTCCTGATAACTGTGTTGAAAACAAACAAGTTCAATATTATGACATTGTCCGCTACTTGAAATCGCTCGGAAACATTGGTTTCTTGACTTCAGATGCAATAAGAAAATTAGATGCTTGTATTAAACACAGCTCTAATTCTGTTGGTCGCATGGAGTCGCTTCGAGTAGCTCTGATTGATACTTTATCTCGAACTAGGTCTTGTCACAATCCATCAATGGGAAAAGATGTGAGGCATAAATTCAATTCATTTTTGTTTAATGAGAAGGAGACCGATGAAGTTCGCATTTCTGCACTCAAAGCAATGGTTGATTGCAGTGCATTATATGGTGAAGATGTGGTAATTGAAAAAATGATTGAACTTGGGAACGGCGAACATAAATTTAGCAATTATGTCAAGTCTTATATTTCGAATTTACAAAAGAGTAAAAGTCCTGAAAAAAGTGATTTAAGAGTAGAATTGAAAAGAAGAATGATAGCAGTGAAGTCAACTTTCGAAACAAATATTGCGACAACTTCGAAAAATTTGATGTATTCTTATTATCTGAAACAAATTAAGTTAGGAGCTGAATTAGACATCGATTACATCTTCGATAATAACAAGCAGTATCCAACTGCAATTAACTTCAAAGTGAACGTTCCTACACATAAAAGCACGGTGAAATTGATAGAAATCGTCTTAAGGAGAGAAGGAACAGAAAAACTCGACTTCAAGCAGATGGTTAAATTAAATGAGTTACCTCGTGTTTCTTTAAACATTCTCAATAGTTTTTATGAAACACCCAAAGTTTCAAAAACAAGTTACAAAAGAATACATCAATCACTTAAGAATTTACTTCGGCCATTTAAATATCACTCATTAAGTGTTCACTTTAACGGAAACTGTTTGCTTTATTTCACCAATTCAGATTTGACTGAGAACAGATTCAAACGTGAAACACGAGAAACAACAGTCATCTCAATCCCTGGATTATATTTTCTTGGCTCCCAGATTTATACACTTGGATCTGCTTTTAACTTACTGGATAATTACATTGAAGAACCAACTGTTAGTGGTCTGCCAGTTCATATCGCAACACGAAGCTCGTCTTTATTCACAATAATGCAGGCAAAAAATTTGGCTGAAGATTTTAACAAAGGCTCCGAATTTTTCGTTACTCTGCTTCCCCTTTTTGCGTTTGATATAAACCTCATCGCTGAATCTTATATCGGCAACCACAGACAAGGATTCAAGTGGAGATTGGAATCGGTTTCAAATTTTGCATTAAATGTGAAAAGAAAAATCGATAACAAAATTTTTGAAGTTGAAATGAAAATGCCAAAACCTGAGCTTGAAGTTTTGCGTATCAAATCCGGAATTTTTGCAATCAACGGTAATGAAAGACGACCTGTTACCACTTCAACTCCTGTTAAACGGGACATTTGCTTCGCAAAAGTGTTGAAAGAGTCTCTCGATGTTGAGTTGTGTGCTTATTCAGCTGTGACTGCAAGAGATATGCATATGGACTTTGGTTTACTTGTGAAACAACTTGATCCCCAAATGAGTGGGTGGAAAGCGATGTATTCTTTTGAAAAAGAAAGATTTTATTTTATGGTTAAAAATTTGGGTTCGAAAAATGAGCGAAAGTTGGAGATTGAAGTGCTGAGAAATGATCGTTCGACCGCAAAACCCCTCTATGAGGTCTTATTAAATACTCCTTCTTTTAAATACAACATTATTTTCGACAAAAAAGAGTCTTTACTGAAATTCGAAGCCATTAGGTTCGATCAGCGAAAGTTAACTCAAATTCGTCTGTTTCTGCTTGAATACAAAGTTGAGAACCTGCTTTCTCGAATAAGGCGGACACCAAAGCAAATCAAAGAAACAGTTCAGATTCAAATCGGCAATCAAAAAATTAATCAATGGATTCAAATCTCTGCAGTGATGCAACAAAACAGCTTCATTTCTTTGGACACTTCAATCGATTACAAGACTTTGCAAATGACCAAAGCTCAAAATATTGAAATCAAAGGCAAATTTTATGATAGAGGAACTGAACGTATGCTCAAAATAGAGACTATGGGTGAAGTAACATCAAGTCAATGGCCACAGTTAAACTTTTACATCAATCAAAAAACAACATACAAACGACGAGAGCATTTTGAAAACGAACTGATTCTTAAATGGAGCAATAATCTAAATGATCCCCGAAAACAAATTCACCTTCTTCAAATTTTCAAAGAATACAAAAGCATTAGTGAGAAAAAACATTTTGACAACGACTTGCTGGTGAAAATTGGACCAAAAGATATCAATCATAATGTTTCATGCAGAATGACTATTGGAAATGCTTTATTAAACCATTTGTATGAATGTGACATCCAAAACCTTGACGACACTAAATTTTATTACAAAGCGCATTTTAATGCAAAGTTAACATCACAAAAACCACTTAGAGGTGGGGTGGTCCTCTCAATTAAAAATTCTAACACAGAACACTCAGCTTCAAGCTCAATCAATGAAGAAGGCGACACTTACACCAATGAAATGCTTCTTAAAAAACAAGATATTGGAAAATCACCAGTAGGATTTGCAGTAAACACAAAATTGATCAGACTTTCCGACAAAGGTTTTCATTCAGTTGAAACAAAGGTAAACAAAATTGAAAATGGTGATCTGTACGCACAATTTAAATTAATCGTCGACAATGGTCCAAACATAATGCATAAATTTCGAAGTGCACTGAGTTACAAAGAAATGGAGCTCTTTGATTTAAACCACTTCTTTTCGAGCAAAGATGAAAACATGAAAACTTCTTTGAATATCATCGAACATGGCAGACATACTCTGGAAATGATCAAGCAAGAAAATGATGGAAAAATGTTTACTTTGAAAGGACATTGCCCGACAAAAAAATTTGGATATGATTATTCACTTTCAATCGACAAAAACAATCGAATCATTTTAGATTCCTCAACTACCTACAAAAGCTCATTATACAAATTATTTGCTTCAAAAGGTCCATCTGAAAAATTTGACTTTGCTTTCAATAGTAATCATACAGAAATCACATTTATAAAAACAAAAGAAAATGATGCCTCAGTGATGAAACTGCGAATGAAATTTTACAATTTAATGCATATGTCTTCGTTCTCGGTGAGCAGAGATATTTTATCATTTTCAACAAATACTAAAAAGCAAGGAAAAGATTTATTCGATTCTCAAATAAAACTGAAAAATTATAAACCACGTAAATTGGCAGCAAGTGTACCATCGTATTTTGGTTTTGATTATCGCGTTGAAGAGAACGAAGGACAAGGCATCACCAATCATTCACTTTCAATCTCGTTCCCAATAACAAATTCAATGTTTCACTCGAGTTTCGAGAACAAAGATTATAGTCAATGGCATGATGTGAACTTTATTTCCACATTACAGATGTATGGTGAGCCCATTTATACTTTGAGAATTTCGCAAGAACAATTCGCTGGCCTAAGAACAGCGGTAAATATATTGTTCAAAGCAAAAGAAAATGAATTGTCCCTTAATGCGGAAAGAGCATTTGTTGAATACAGAAGAATTTTCAAATCATCATTTCTCTTGAGACAGGCACAACGATCACTTAGTTTTCAAACCGACATCAAAGATTACAGAATCAAAATACTAAAATTTGCGTACAAACAAGATGATAAAGTTATATATGGAATAGATCACGATCACGTCAAAGGGCCTCAAATGATGACCGATGTAATAACGCCTTCATTTGTCTCTAATTTGCGGATAGGTGACCGACAAGTTGGGGAAAATCAAGAAGAATTGAGATTCATGTTCAAGAAAAAACAGTCAGATTTCCAAGTTGATGCTGTGATTGGAAGTAATCGACTTAACCACGAAGACTTTTTCAAGTCAGAGGCTAAAAGCAATGGAAAAGTTGTCTTTTTACTGAACAGCAATACAAAATACATGAATCGAACCAAAAAATGGGACATAACATTCGATAATAAATTTGTTATCGGATCTATCGTTCTAGAGAAGGAAAAGTTTTCAAGCGTTTTCGAAGATGGAAAAATTTCATTGGATCTAATGGCAAAGCCAAAAGGAAAAAGACGCTTAGTTGAAATGTCTTTTCTGATGCATAAAGATAGTGAAACAAACTTGAAAGAAATGCTTACAATTGGTGTCAATTTGAAGCTAAATGCAAATCTCAATCTGAAAGACGAGTATAAAGCGAAAGCGACTTTTCCTTTAAGGCTTGAAAACCTTTCTGTGAACTTTGAGTCTACTGATCCACAGGGCTGCAGCACAAAACTTACGTTTAAAAATGAAAACTTGGATAAAAAGCAGGATCTTGACCTGAACCACGTGTGTGATCAACGGTACAAGTTGAACTATTTCAATAAGAAAACCGGAGATGACAGTTATCAACATATATTGGACTTTAAAAGAGATCACACCTCTCTGTTCTCGATGGAGATGAAAACAAGATACGAAACTTACGAGAACATGAAAGGCTTAACTTCATTCAAGACACATTTTAAATCAGTCGACAAAAGTTGGAACGGTGTCTTCATGGATATGAAGAACAATTTCACTCGAAAGAATTTGAAAACAATTTTAAGCTTTAAACCTCCATATTTGGACAAAGTGATCTCTTTTGATATCAGCACATTGAGTAAGTCCCACTTTTTATCATTTCTTATCTCACTGAAAGGTGATATTGAAACGACAAATAAGCCTGAAAAGCGAACCTTTACGATTTTATTCGATCTTGATCGAATGTGTGAATTTAATGTCAAATATTGGTACGAAAACAATGGTAAAAAATCGTTGATATATGTTCATCGAGTGTACGTTACCAGAGATATCAATATTGGTATTGAATATCTTCCTACAAATTCAAAGTTTTATTTAGCTTGGCATCAGAGCCAAACTGAAGAAAAGAATCAAATACTTTTGAGACACAGTTCGATAGATTTTCTAAACATAAATCGAACCGCAACACTGAAAAACAGGGGACAATATCGCGATGAACATTTTGAAGGCATCTATTTGGGCTTACCAATATCCGGAATGCGAAAAATAGACGGAGATTTATGTGAGTTTAAAATCACTGTCAAGCCTTTATTACCCTCATATTCATTTCCTGAAAAACTTCGTTTGACTGACTGCTTTCAACCATCGGAGGAAAATTGTTTCACTCTTCATTCAATCAAAGATCGAAACAGAAATGGATTTATTTTATACGAATTGAAAACAAATATAAATCGTGGCTCAAAATATCCTTTACGTCTTGTTCACAAACGAAATGATGATGAAAAAGCTTTATATCTCGAGATCGGCGAGGAAGCTTACGGTTATCAATTCCTTTTCAAGCCAGAAATCGATTACAAAATATTTATGATGCAAAATGTATTCCGCTTTCGAAAAGTTTCAAGTGACGTTCAAACTTTGATCGAAATTTGGACCGATGCAAAAAGAAGACCTTCACAAAAATTGCAATTAAAAAGAGTGATCGCTGATACGCCTAATGAAAAGAACAATATGTTTTTACTCAGTCATCCTCATTTATTGAAGCCAATAATTTTGAAACATGTTTTTGAAAAAGAAAGCAAGAATCATAAGTTTACACTCGATTTTTCCCGCTATCCTGACAGCAATTTGAACTTGCAAGTCTCTTTTAAGGACTTGGGAACAAAATATAATACGGAAACGAATTTGACAACAAGGCTTTTCAGGGATGATAGTAAAATCGATATTCATTTTGACCAATGTATTAAAGCAATTCCAGATTCGCCCCAAGTTAATCATTCAAATAGCTTTTCATTATCTCGTACTTTGAAATGGAAATCGAGTGATGGATCATATAAGTCATTATCCAGAGATGCAACATTTAAAGTATTAAAAACATTGGTTGGATATACTGTTCATGTATCAGAAGTTTACAAAAGATTGTCCGACTATTTTTCAATTGAAAGCGTCATAAGAAAAGATCACGGTTCTTTCATTCCTCTCATTGAAAAACTTGACATAGCGTTTGAAGAAAAAGCACCCAAATACAGAGTTACTTCTGATTTGGTGCAAGATTTTTCGACAAAATGCGTTAAGTTAAACTTTATGAAATTAAACTCACAAAGTGATACCAACAATCACGCCAACCTTTGCTTTAACCGAAAAAGCTCGATAAACAAACCAACAATAGTTTTAAGTATTGGCAACAACAAAACTATAAATGATTACGTAAACTTCAACATTGTAAGGAAAGAAAACGAAGACGATATTTTTGTCATTACTTTAAAATGGAAACCAGAAGTTTTTCAAATATTTTCGGTAAGTTTTTTGTATAGTTTTAAAAAGCGGCTCAAATTTCAAAAATTTTGAATTCATAGATTGATGCTATTCAGTTCTTTGATAAATTATACGCCAAACAAATGAAGACCAATGGGGAACTGCTGAAAGAAATCAAGCATCAATGGAACATATTCTATCCTAGTTTGCACGAAGAAGTGATCAGCCCGCTGTGGTGGTATTACAAAGAAGAGTTGCGTAAATTTTTGGAGGAAACGGAAGAAAAAGTTCAGGATTTGCGCAAAAAAGTTAACGACATTCGTTTAGTCGAAAAACGCAGCATCAAAGCAAAAAGAGATCGCCAAAGGTCTTCGGTAACACAAGCTACTCTAGAAGATAGAGTCTACAATAAGACCCAATATGATATGTCAAAGGAAGCTGAGAGAATGATTAAAGACATATCAAGTAAAACTCATATTCCTGCTTGGGCAGTAATGCTGGCGCGATCGTTTTCTTTCAGACTGCTTTCATACAATCCAAACGAAGGTGAGATAATATTTGAAATGAGATTGATTTCAATATAAATTAAGTAGCGAATACTTTTGTTCAGTATGCATATTTTGATTTTAACTCTTTTTTTTACATTTAATTACATTGAATTTTAAAATTCTTTTCTTTCTGCAAATAAATATTTTATAATTATAAAATCATCAAAATCGCAAAAATTGCATCAAATCATTCTGAAAAATTCAGGTCAAAACTATATAAATCTAATAAACTGCATTTTAAAACTTGAATTATTAAAGAGTTTAAGATATTAAATTTAAATACAAGTTTTAAACAGTGGTTTTTGAGATAAGCACAGTGGCTGAGTGGTGTGAGTGTAGAGCAAAGCATACCTTGCTTAAAGCTTCAAACCTCCTTTTCGAGGATCAATTGAGACTATAATTACTCAACTTTACTTTCATCTTATTAATCACTAGAGACGTGAATTTGGTGTTGAAACGTACCCAAATTTTGGGCATGATTGATGCTGAAAAATGCGAAAAGTGATTCAAAATTTTGTTGCATGCGCTTTAGCCTCACCATTCATATCAATAATAATCACAGTACGAAGAGTTAAACTCGTAAATATTTGTGCTTCGCTATTTGTAGCTGCAGCAAAGCATGACCAACTCGGCTATCGCCAATGAGATAGCAATTATTGGGCGTAAAAACACTGTGCTCGATGCACATAGAGCGCCTTTCGCTGAAAACTCGATTGTTCGCAACTTTAATCATCGCTTTGCTCTCAACGACTTAGGCACAACCGCGTGCCTCACATTACTGTTCACGTTGCT
>NCKU01003539.1:0-14810 GCA_003675995.1 Dinothrombium tinctorium | reverse complement strand
TTTTTTTTCTTTGCTTGTACTTGAAGCTTAAGATTTTTAAAATTTTTACTGTAAAAACAAAATCTTTCTAAGCAACTTATCCGATATTTATATTAAAAGTTGTTCTTTCTCAAACAATATATTGAAAAAAAAAACAAGATTATTAGACATTTGTCAAAATATTGTCACAAATTAAACATCATCTCTTTTTAGCATTTGGTAAAAAGAAAATATTCTTTTCAAATACTTAAAAATCTTGTTTGTAACAAAATCTTTTCTGATTTAGAATATTGATGCAAAGTGTGCTTTTCAAACTGTTTCATTAACTTCTATTCATCGCAACGCTAAAACACTTGCTTTAATTTAAAAAATTACCATTTTATTGGTTCATTTTTTATCTTTTCTTGTCATTTGTGATTAATAGAAAATGAATGAAGGCAAATTTTGAGAACATGTTTAATTAGCTGATTTATTCAAATTTGGATTCACAGTTAAAAATCAAATGTTTAGTTTGTTTTGGTTGAAGACATCGAAATTAATGATATTTCATAAAATAAATCTCAAACTTTAAATGAAAAAGTTTTTTAAATTTATTTACGCATTTCCTCATAATACGTATGCGCATTGCTGGTGTGTCCCGAAATTCGATTTTTTGTGTCTCACTTTTTTTCATCTTATTCCGGCATTCCGCTATAAACAAAACCTTTTAAAATTTAGTTTTAAGTTTAATTTAAAATCACAATTTGACTAATTTTATAGATGTTGCAAAAAGAATTTGTTGTATAAAAATTTTTGTCCCTTGTTTCTTGACTCCCAACACGAGCATGTTTTTATACTTCGAATTGATTGACATGCGGCATATTATGAGGCAAAATGGTAATATTGAAATGAATATATACTTTCAAAATTAATTTTTTAAAGATAAGAGAACCATTTATAATCAGTAGATATTGTTCAGCAATCTGTCAAAAAGTGCGACTGAAATAAAATGCTAATAAGTCTATATAAATCTAGAGATAAGCATTAATATAAAGATCAGCAGATTGAAGAAAAATACGATAGGCAAACGCTTAGGATGGGTTGAATCAACAATTCGATGACTATGTTTGTAATTCTACTGCCCTAATAATAAACATAAAAAACCAAAAATTGCTTTAATATGAATAATAATATGAATATTTCGTACCCGGCTGCTAAAAGCGTGTTTATATTTCACAGTTGTCACGAAATGCTCACAATTTCTTACTAAACTACTGATTTTTTAATCACAAATGTTGCGCATTAGATTCAGTATCTTGTGTAATCCTCATTTCTTTATCAATTATATTATCATATTATCAATTCACTGCTTTAGGTTTTTCAGTTTTTTTTAAAATTTTAATTGAAAGCAGTCATTTCAAAATTATTCTTAAGACATCTTCGGCCAAGTGAAACGGTTGTTGAATTATCAAAATAAATTAAAGCCCTTAATCGAGCAACAACAGCCACAATGAATAAAAAAGTGAAAAATTATTTTTTGATGAAATCTCCAATTCTCAATGCTTTTAGGGTTAACAATTAATTAAAGATCTTAAATCAAGTTTCTCAGAAAAAATAAGCGTCATTTCCTTTTTCAATGTGTTTACACAAAAGCTTCAACGAAGTAAGCAACTTTGTTAAATTCAAAACAACATTTAGCAGTGAAATTTTATGCAATTGAAATTCAAATAATGTCAGCAATTCGAAGACATTTAGAGTGAGAATTATATTTCAATTAAATACGTTGAAATTTTCGCTTTCATTTCAGACCTAATAACCCCGAAAGAATCATTCTTTGTTATTCTCTCAAGTTTACAGCATTTTCTTCTATCGTTTTAGGACCAGTGTATACTTTCTTCCCGAAGTTTGTATAATAAAATTTAAAAAATTGATTGTTAACTTTCATTTGCTCATGTTAGAGGTTTTTTCATACGGTGCTTATCTCATATGCTTGCAGTCGCTATTTTACTTCCATTCGGAAAACGACAAAGGTAAGAGTTTAAGCAATACAATGAATAAGTATTTTTATTTAAGAACTGTACGGGAGAGATATTGGGTGTTTTTCTATTCCTTACTTTGTGGCTCTTTATTTACGTTGGCCTTTCGATTTTTTCACGCGCTTAAATTTTGGTAATGAAAAAGATCGTTTTTTTTTAACCAAACAAAATCAATTTCATTTTCAGCGTGAACATTGATGCACCTGGCTATTGGAAAACAATAATCACAATATTTTCCGTTACACTTTTAGCCTTAGGAGCTTGTCGTAGTGTTTCTGCTACATTGATTAAGTTGTGAGCACTTTTCCTTACAAAATATTTCACATTCTTATTTCAAATTGTGATTTTCTAGCCATGATCAAGCTATTATATATTTGCATAATACTTCAAAGTTTGAATTTCTCGACATTTTGGGAATTGTGAGAATTGATTATTTTGCCGCTTTGTGAGAATTGTGTCTTCTATTGAATTTTGATCATTTTAGTTTTTAAATATTTTTTTTCACAGACCAGAAAATTTTCAAAATACTAACTTCAAACTATTACTGATAATTTTTGTTAGTTTTTGTATGTCTATGATCGCTTTCGCAATATCTGGACTCTCACAAATATTGTAATTTCTTTTATTTTTACTGTTTTTAGTTAATTATAGTTTATTATAGTCCTAATTTTAATCATTACACCTATTATAACACGCTATACGATTTTATGAATGTTTTCAAAAATGCAAGCCAAACGGAGAATGCCATGCAGGACGAACAATGCCAGGTACCTGATCAATTTAGAAAGAAAGTATATGCCGGTGTGATTATTCTCTTTATGGTCATAATTACAACTGGTTTTATTCTGTTTCAACATTTGGCAATATTGTAAAAGTTTTGATTTTTTAAGATATGTAATTTATTTAGATATAATTTGATTTTTACAGCGACTTCAATGTTTTTACTATTTGGAGTGCCTTCAATTTAACTTCTATATTCATCAAGTGTATCACCTATGCAATACTTCTTTTATTGCCTCAAAGGTAAGTGGTTTAAAAAAGGATGTAACAATCGGTTCTTAATTGTTTAGTATTGCCCATAATTACAAATTTTGGCCTTTTCTTTCTATAATTGCAGGAGCGATTTTTGGTTTGGTTTTTAAATATGATCAAAAATTAAATTTTAAGTAAAAAAATTTTCTTTTCTTTGTACATATTTACAATTCTTTTCTAAGTTATACTATAGATTTAAGCATAACAGGCTCTTTCGCTCTAATTGATGTGTTCATCACGCGAATATTAACGGCAATAGACTTGTTGATGGAACGAAATAATTCTTCTCTCTTTGAATCAATCGATGAAATTGCTCCGAAAATAAGACTAGGAGACATTATTGAATTCGAAGGCACTCGAAACACTCTTTATTCAATCCATCACTTTGCGATTTGTTATGAAGCAGGCATAAATGCAGAAGATGTAATACTTGTTGAAAGAGTTAGAAACCGTGCACCAATTTGGGCTCCATTTAATACTTGCTTTGGTTGTTGCTGCTCGAGTAGCGGTAAAATTAGAAAACGAACATTAAAACAAATGGCAAAAAAACGAAAGTGTCGCATTAATAACCTCGCATCAATTGATCATGAAGAGAGTCATCAAGATTTGAATAAAATTAGAACGCGAATCGATATGCAAATTAGTGATAAGGATTCAGACACAGAGTACTGTATTGGCGTTAACAATTGTGAACAATTTGCAACGCTTATGAGATATGGCAAAGCATTCAGCAATCAGGTTTTAATTCGAATATTTTCTTCGTTTAATCGAGTTGTTTATTTTATTAGGTCAGAGTATTTAATGCGACAATAATTGAATTCGTTATTTATCCCACTCTTATTATAATTTTTTCTTATTCACTTCACTTTGTTCTTTCTTTTATTCATATTTATATTTACATGACAATCGACAGAGGAGCAAATATTTTTTGCGATTATTTCGATTGAAGATCATTTCATATTTTCAGAAATTAAAAATTTATTTGCTCAAAGACACGCTTTAAATAAAATTCAGGACATTTTTTCAAAATGGTTAATCTCATTTTACAATAAGAAGATCTTTTTTGAAATGAACAATTCATGTATAAATATAAAATTTTACTTTAAATTTTTTCTTATAATCAATGAAACAGCAAAATCCATAATTGTTGCGAAAAAATTAAATAAAATTTAAATTTCTATCGAATTTATTTGTAAATATCACTAAAGTGTTTTTAATATATAAGTAAATATGTGAATATTAATTTACTGATAATAAAAGTTTTTAGCCGATTGCTAAATTACACATAAAACATTATTTCTTACAAAGAATGAATAAAATGCTTGAACTCGCCTTAAATTCAATTAATTATTTACATACATTTCTTTTCTGCAATTAGTAGAAGCTCATGATTACTGAATCATCATGTTACTGAAAAAACTTTTTCCTATTTACATAGAAACTCGTGGTTTCAAGCCTTCGAAACAAGAGATAAAAGATAAAGGGAGAAACACGAGAAGGAAAATAAAGAAATAAAATTTTCGTCGAATTCGAATAATTGGAAGTAACAAGAAGTGACGATTGACTAAAATAACAAAAGAAATTTACGCATGGAATTTGAATGAAAACTTAGCGATAATTTTCTGCTTTTTTAATCGATGAAAATCAGCAAAAAAACCATAATTGAGGTATTATTGAAATGTCAACAATGAATGAAGGCAAATGACACAATTTTATTTATGTGTGAAAAAAAGCGAATCTTTACGTTAAATACCTTAAAATATGTCAAATATCTTATAATTTATTTTCAGAATAAAAAGATACTTTTTAATGAAATAAATAATTGTCTAAACTATAGAAATTCTTTATGATATGTAAATTACCTCACTTTAAATATAATTACTGTCAAAATTCAATATTTTACAAAGGAGTTAAAATGTGGAATCAGATCCCACTTAAAGTTCGACAACTGGATACACTAAAAAAATTTAAAAAAGCTGATATAGATGTCATTTTCTCACAAGACGAATGATTCAAGCATATCTTTTACAAGGATCCAATGTTAGACTAGTTTTAAACTAAATTGGCTATCCTTTGAAATAAATAAATCAAATTAAAAAATAAAATTATTCTAAAACAACTATTGTGGACAAGGATTAAATTGCATTTTCTAGGAAAAATTCAATGAAAACATTATTTTATTCATTTTGCTTGAAAAATTTAATTTTTAAAATATTTTCACTTTTTTGATTTTTTAAATCAAACAGATTTTATCGACACTTCGAAAGTGGAATTCTACGCTATATTGAGCATAATGCAAAACGCTCGATGATGCCTTATTCAAAGAAGCCTAAATGTGAATTGCGCTACCTCGAAAAGGTAGAAAATATTGAAGTGAGACCTGTTCACATTAAATATTTTAAACTTCTACTAATTATTATCGCTTTCTTAATTTTCCTTTCGTTTTTTCTTTAAACTTTGAATTTCTTAAAAACAAAAAGAATCTTCACATATTCAAGAAACTCTCGGTTCTTTGTTGGTTCTCTTAAACACTTGAAACTAAACGCACTCTTGAGGGGAGCGCAAATTAAATCTCGCTCTGACAACACACAGCGAAAGAAAATTCACTATTTTTGCACTATTTGTAAATGAACAGAAAGTACTRCCGTTTCAAAATAAAATGYTTCGATTATCGAAAAGTAAGCTCAACTGCAAAGCATCACSAATAATTGAGCGTCTCGTAAAAGTTGCTTTGCAGTTAAGCTCACTTTCGATAATCGAAACATTTTATTTTGAATCGGGAGTACACATCTTTCTAAGTTGAATGGTCACAAATACGATAAAGTGAAATTTTAACGTTTAGCTTTCATGTAATTAGGTAAAAAACGATTAGGTGAAAAACTGAGCTTTAGCAGCTTTTAAAACGAACCAAAAATGTCAAAAGATTGAATTTTCGGGCTAAAAATGAAAAAAATCTTTCAAAAAACTTTTTCAACATGAAAACGTTTTTTACTCTAAACTTGATTATTTTTTCGTTTGCTACTCAATTGAGCATTTTACTGTTATTGTTAACAAATAAGAATACACTGGGTTATCATAACAAAAAATCAAAACTTAAGTACCTCGCAACAGTGAATACAACTTGGTGCACTCAATTCGTACATTTGTTTATTGGTTAAGCGGCTTGTTTCGTAGAAATAACTTATGAGAATTTGCCGATCAACACAAGTTTTTTATGGTCAGTGACATTTAAATGTTTAATTTTTCTCTTTTTTAAATACAAATACTCATTTCTTAAATATAAATTCATTACAAAAGTAAATTTTTGAATTCAACAAAAGTAAAACGCAAAAAATTGATGCCATGTTACTGGCAATACTTTACATATATTAATCTTTTAGTATCTATGAGCTTTTTAAATAAATTCATTTTTCTTAAACTCTTGAATAAATGTTTTAAAGCTGTTTTTTAAGAGCTTGTTATTATCACTTATTAACGCTTGCATGAAGTCCGAAATACGAGAAAACGTCGGAAAATGTTGTGGAAAGAATTGAAATTGAATGTAAGTGCAAAACTCCTCACTCCCTCGGGTGTTTTGTATTGTTTTCAGGCAGTTTATACATTCATTGGTCATTTGATTCTCATCTTGTTGCCGAAGTTGCGCATAAAAGCATGCGGGCACAATTGTTTTGTAAATGAACTCGATAAAAGCCTGACTGTTTCCATTCGTACGAATTCCGTTCTCTCCATTCGGCTGCTGATGAGAAGAACCTGTCATTTGAAAATATAAGTTAAATAAAAACTAAAGCGATAAGCAAACCTTCAAGCTCGATAATTTTCCTGAGAACGAGAAAACAAGCTTTTTGAGTGCCCACATCTGGAAATTCAACTGCTCCCTGAACAAGAGTCATCAACACTTTTTCAATCACTGCAGCATCTTAAGTGAAAAAGAGGTCAGTTTTGATCAATAAAACTATTGAATCTCACCTAAACTTGTAAACACATCCATCACATTATTTGAAGCGAGTATTGTTAAAAATGAATAGTATGATTTATGCAAAGCTTGTCGTTCATCATTCCCGAGACTTGCGTCTGCTGTCAAAGAAAATATTGAAGAAACAAAAGGCGAAAACATTTGCTTCAAAAATGGAAGCAAATCTCGTTGAAACATCCACGAATGCTTGAACTTAGTCACGATCTGATTGATCAAAGGCACGAGTTCTTGAATATTCTTTAAATTAAAGCTGCACCTCTGCAAGAATAAGTTTTCAATGGCAACAGGAAGCAATGGCAATATATCGGATTCATCTAAGCAAACAATAAGTCGATGAAGTAACTGCCTTATAGCAGATTGCATCATAAACAAAAACTCCTCGTTTACTTTCAACTCTAAGCATTTGATGAAAATGTCGAACGATTGCAAGTAAATCGCTTGGGCATTGATCGATTTCATTGTTTGTACGTTCGAAAAAGCTTTAGAAGTGCGAGCGATTAATGAAATACAATGAGACATCTTTTGACAAAAGCTTTTCATCTCAAGTGAACAGTTTTCGTTGTTTGCGTTCGCAGCTAGCAATTCGCTAGCTTTAGCATAGCATTCATTAAACTTCGACCACACTGGTTGAAAAATCAAGTTTCTTAATACGACCACTTTTTTCGTCAAATCGTAATTATGATTATATACAATGATAGCAGTGATTGTTTCAAATATGAGCAGCTGATCTTCTTCTTTGATGTAATAATGAACTTCATCGAATATATTTGTAGGCTTTTTAACATTTCCGTTCATCAAAGTATTTTCTGAATATTCGGTAGCATTCAATTGCAAAAAATTTTGCAGCCTTTTCAAAATGTCTTCAGAAAAGCTGAACAGCTTATCGCTGCTTTTAGATTTAATATGTGACTTTACAAACTTATTGAACACTTGACAAACTCGACTCCTCACTTTCAGACTAGAATTTTTAAATCCTCTCTCATCCAAAAACGAAATCAGAATATGCTGAATCAAAAAATTTAACGAATGAGAAAATTGTTTTTCGTACCGCAATACAATATCAAAATATATAAACTGTATAGCAGGAAAAGGGTTAGTTGACACGTTCGACGTTATCATTAATTGTAATAAGTTCTCACAACGCTTTTGGTCTGGCATTATGTTCATGTTTTCACCGAGTAAATACAGAAAGTAAAGAGCTACTTCAATGTCTTCGAATGTATAAGTTCCAAGTTTCCAATTACGAAACACTGGCTCCAAAATATTATTGGACAAAAAATTAAAGCATGTAATCGAATTCAAGCACATTAAATTTTCAAACAAAGTTTTACATGATTTACGGCATTCTTCAAATTCGCTTTCTTCTTCATCAAAATCATAATTTGACGGAATTTTTGACTTTTCGATTATAATTTTAAGCAAAATAATCACGAACTCTTGCGTTTTCGCATCTTCAATGCACATTTTGTCGCCACTTGTGTATTTCAACCATTGAATGTATTCACGAGTAAATGAATGCAATTGTAATGATATGACAAAAACTTTATGCGAAAGAAACTGGCACATTGTGTCGAACTTGTTTTCGATCGTTTCGTTGATATAAGTAAGAAGTTGCAAAATGTCACTCGAAACGTTGTTATTATTTTTGGGCTTCACTTTTTTGTAACATTCGATTAACTCTAAACCAATCGTATTAAAAAGTTTTGCTAACTTGACGAGAAATTCTTTGTGAAGTTGATCGTTGTCATCTTTCATTATGTTCGCAATATTAAATTTCTCTTTCACAACGTCCACAGCCATAAATTGTTCAATTAAAGTGACTTTAGAATGCGGGTCCATTCCTTTATGAAGTATTCCGCTGAAGCAATCACAAACGGCACATCTATATTCAATCTTATTAAAGAGATTAAATAAATCAGTCATAACGCATTCGTTAGTAACAAGGTTTATGTCGATCCAAGCTACATAGGAACCGATTACATTTAAACATAGACAAACCAAAGACGGTGCACTTTCTCGATAATTATTCTGCAAAAGTTAATTTTGAAAAAAAGTGAATATTTGAAATGTAAACTTACGATCACACTGAACCAAAATTGAGCAAGTTCCATGAGACAGGTTTCTCGCATTTTGTCTTTTATTAAATTGCTACGTTCATTGTCCTGTTGAATAATAAAAATAATTATTTAGCTTACAAGGAAGATTATTTAGATTTTTAGGAGAAAATTTTATTACAAAAAAAGTTAAGTTTCATTTTATTTGATAAACAGTATTGTCTAAATTTATTTCACTACTTTATTTGACTTTTTGATTATGACGCTTTTTGTAATTGTAGTGAGTGCTGAGCTTTTATCTCTCACATGAAATGCTTAGAGGACATTTCAAAGTAATCAATGATGCAAAACACTTTTAAAAATTAATTGATGATTTACCTTTTGGGAGCGAGGAATCTCTCTATCGGCAACATCTGAATTGATTTGAATCAAAATACGAAGAAATAGATCACAATGACGCTGAGACTGACACAATGCTAAAAAATCATGAAAAAATGTATTCCATCGTTGCGTCGGAAAATCCAAAAGAAACAAAGTGTTTACAATATACGCGAATTTGTTTAAGATGTAAACCGAATTGCATTGATTAGAAGTGAACCACGAGAAAACAAATTGCCGGAGAAGTGCTCGATTGCATTCCTCATCCGTTTCGTAACTGTATAAACAAATAAAAATGATGTCAAGGATAGAATGTGATTAAGTGATTTAAAGCGAATGTATTTTCGTTTACCGAAACTTAACATAATTTTCAACAACATGTAAACAAAAGAAAATCGCGGATTCGTTTAATTGATGATTCGAATTGAGTAAAGTTTCGACGCTAAACCGCCATCCGTTGGGGTCTGTTTTTAGCTGTTCGAAGTAATTCAACGCCTGAAAAGAGAGTGAAAAACAATGTAAAAAATGAAGAAACCTGAGATGCGAACGTAACAGAAACGAACCTCTTTTTGCAAAGACGTATCAGCTGAGGTCAAGTAATTCGAAATCAAATTCACATTCATTTTCGAGCGCTGTTCACGAGCAAACTTTAGAGAGGAAAGAAAAACGCGGTGATTGCAGCAATCGAAAAGGTTACATCAGACCGAAAAGCTAACAGTGTTCTCATCGATCGCGAACGTGAAAAGTGAGTGAACTCCGCATTAATTCGAAATCAATGGTCGACGAACAGATCGATTGCTTACCACTCGTTTGCGATGCGTTGCGAGCTTTTCTGCTTTCGCTACGATCGAAGTGAATGAACAAAGCGTTCGTTGGCGACGACAAACTAAAACGTGAAACGAGCGAATGAATGCGTGCGGCTTTGTGTTCGAAACGAGTGCAATTCGAGAGACATAAACAGAACACACGTTACACACGTTTTCGAATCTCTCGTTTCCGGAAAAAGGTTCGCATTCCTCGCCTCGCTGCATCCGCACTGCTGTCATCTACTGTCGAGTGAAATATTTTTTTGCTATCAAATATTTCAAGAGTAATTCTCAATCAAAGCGCATTTTAGTTTTAAATATTTTCGCAGTTAATTTTGGCGAACGCAAACTTTTGTGCTTTACAAGCAAAGCTCATGTTTTTGGAGACCAATCTTATGAAAGTGTTTCATTTAAGCTTTCTGACTCTCATTTTGCACTTGTTGAATGCGAAGAAAGTAAAATTTAGTTTCGTGTTGGCAATAAACTCTTAATGAAATTTCAAATTGTAACTCACATAACTTCGTCAATTTAAAATTTCGTCAACAATTTATTGCCGAAAACACAAGTCTAAACTTCACCTTCTTTGCAGTAAATAATTGCAAATCGAGCTTTAGAAAGTTTAAATGAATCTCTTAAAGTCTGAAGGAGGAGATTATGGTCTCCGAAACGTGAACTTGTACAACAAAAAAATTTGCCTTCATCAAAATAACTTGTGAAAAAAGGTTAACCTTTTCAATGAGAGCCCAAATTTGTTAATGCTTTTTGACAAAATTCTACGTGAAAAGGTGTGTAACAATTTTTGAAGTATTGCGAATGAGATAAAATCTCGTCGAATAGAGGCTATCGGCCATTCATCCAAATTATAATGATGTTAATTTTGTTTTGAATTAAGCTTACAACCATTTTTCTACTAAAATTCGCTGCGAACAATGCATTTATAGTAAAAGAATAAAACACAAAGAGTCGAAGAATAAATTTGCTTATTTTGTAAAACTATGTCAAAACATTGATGGAAGATTGCGCAAATTAATGTTTCATTATGTTTGCAAATTTTCTTAACTTGAGAGGCGAGTAAAAGCAATGATAACATGATAGCAAATGCAATAAGGTTACCAAAACTTGTAGTTAAGTTTCAAAGCATACCCACTTGTTTAGTTTTCTGCTCTACAATTACTTAAAATTAAGAACTTTAAAATTAAACATAAAATTTGAAAACGAAGTCGAAATAGTTTTATCAGTTCTTTGCTTACATTTTGTTGAACGCAATCAAAATGCTTTTGAATATAGCTTCAAAATGTTAAAACCAGGCAAGTTTTCAGGAAATTTAATAAATTTTCAAATATAAAATTTATTTTAATTACCTATGAATGAGTTATACAATGAATTACAAAAATACAAAGGCATTCATTTCAGGTGGAAAATGTTACACACTTCATAAGTGTCACAATTTGTTTTTTTTCCTAATCAAGATTAAATGCTGCATTATCTTAAGTGAAGTTAATACAGTGTGTGTGAATTAAAACGCAACCCATATAAAGTCGAATAACTTTTATCTTGTCGAACCCAAAAATTTGATTTTTCACGTTTTGCACGAACAATCGCGAAACAAAATGATATATAAAATAAACAAATCCGTTGATGCATTCAAAAGTTACCGGCTTTTCCGCAAACATGCTTGTTTTTAATAAATTAAAAGAAAGAAATAAACTCAGTAAAAAGATATTTATTGAGAACAGAAGATCAAGTAAAGGAAGAATATGCCAACAAAATTTCTGGATCAAAATTGGTGAAAAAATATAAGGAAACTCGCTCTGTCTGAGACATACCGCATAGCGAGAAAGTCGCCGATCGTCCGAAAATCAGATCTCTCAGATCCGTGAATTCGTTTTTAGATCACACAAAAAGTCATACCAGAAAAGATCGTTAACATTAAAAAAAAAAGCACTGAGCTCTGTAACAAACAGCAAAAGAATCCGACTTAAAAGCCAAATCGGGTAGCTCGCTGGGATCGTCTATTGAGCCCGATTATGTTCAACATGTTAATATTTGAATAAAACAATTCATTCTTATTTCGGCCACAAAATTTCAAAATATTTTTTAAATATGATGCAATTTTTCAGCTAAGCGGAAAAATAATCTCGCAAAAAAAACTGCTATAAGAATTTAGTAATAAAAGCGAATATATCATAAATTGTTTTTATGTTCAGGAAATCGATATATAGTCTTTTAATTCTTTTCAGCGTGTTATGGGTGCAATTTCCTTCACGGACATTGTATCTAATGATGTGTTTTTTAACATGTTAGAACAATTTCTTAAAAATATCCGCCATTTTAAAAGGAAAAATTATTTTTTTTTTAATAAATTTTTCCACCTTCCTAGATCTAAATGTATAAATGGTTTTAAATTAATAAATTTTTGTGATTGAAAAATTTACAAAGAATTTTATATAATTGAACACTCGGATTGTGGTTTTAGCTCCGCCGATTTTTTATCTTTCGTAACAGATCAAAAATCAAATCGAATATGGACAGATTGAAACAAAAGAAGATTAAAAAACTGCTATTTCCCTTTCTATCAACGACTTTTTCGACACGATAACTCAAAAAGTATGATTTCGCGGGTAATTCGCAGCAAAATAAATGATTCGGGTCACAAAGAAAAAGTAGTGTCAAAGTGTTTCGCGAAAATCAATCTAATTTTTAAGTGTAAAGTTAAAATTGTGTGATTTCAAATTGCTGTTATTTTATAAAACATGTGTTGCATTTTAATTCACATTCCTCTATTTTGAGCGAATCTAACAAAGTGTAAGAGTTGAACAAAAACTTCAAATTTAAGAGCAAAGTAGAAGATTTGAAAACTGCAATTGCATCTTATGGTGTTTACTTAAACATAATGTGAATGAATTACGTAAAATGTTTGAGAAAATTGGTTTTGAAAATGTTCATACTTTCTCTTAAATACCACTTTAAGTATGCTTTTCGAAAAATTTCGTTAATTTTTTAAGCATATTTGTAAGTGGATTCAATTTATTTGGCGTTCACTAAAGCATCAAATTTTGCACGAATTAATGAGTAAATATGAAAAAAGTTAGGCAAATCAGTAAACTTTCATATAAAGCAATTTAACTTTTGCAAAAACCTCTATAAAATTTTATTTGCTTAATTTTAATGTTTCTTCGATTGATTCTGTTCACTTCTAAATTAGTAGCTTAGACATAAATGTAGTTTTAGATTAAAAAAAAATAGAATTTACTATAAATGTAAAGAATAGCTACTTGAGTGTCTTTTCTGTTAAAAATTAATATTATAAAAAACATTTATAGCGATAATTATACTGAAAAGATTTTTTCTGGTCTCAATTTTGAAAGTGTCAAAAAAAGTGTGTTTAAGTGAACATATTAGAACATCACTTAGAACTCTTGTAAAGAAATGATAACTCATGAATTGTTTAGAAAACAATAAACAATACTTCAATTATTTCTGCTTTTTCAGCACACCTCATTGTACACCCTTGTCCAGAAAAATCTTTCACTTCACTTAAATCGCACTTCACTGCACACATATTTATGAATGAGACAAATTAGCGAATATAATTCAAAAATTAAAAATTTTTCTTCTCCCACTTCCTTCTTTTCGTTTAATATGTCTTGTCTTTTCGTAACGCCTTAACCACAGTTTGACAGTAGGGACTGTAAAGCCAACAGCATCAGAGATTTCTCGCGGTGTGAACCCATAATCATTATGTAAAATATTTCAATTCGAGTTTCTTCATTCGTCTTGAAACATTTATACTTAAATTTATTGTAAAATTAAGGCGTTTTTCACAGAATGTGTTCAGTTTTGCACTTATCTTTTGCATTTTATCGCATTTGTTGTTGAGTTTTGTCGAATAAATTATAAACGTGAATTGTTTTATTTTGAAACAAATTGAATACTGCTTTCTAACAATGTTTTACAGTGAAGTTCTCTTAAAGTAAAGTGAAAGATTTTTCTGGACACGGGTGTACATTTTTTGAGTGTTGAAAAATTATGAAACAAAATAAAGAAAAAGCAAAATAATTTGTAAATATTTTATTTACAAATGGGGCATTTGTTGCTTCCGTTAGATCAGTTTTCAATCGCTTTAAATGTTTGAAGAAAATTCCAAAAACACTGACTCTCCGACATGCGGTAACAGATTCGCAAAGCTGCCGTTCATTTCCTAAGGTAAAAAACTGAATCTATCGAATTGACAATTCTATTTAATTTCGCTCGATGTCTCCGGTCTTAACTCAAGAATATTCTTAAATTGCTCTTCTACTTCTTTCTACCATTATGGTAAACTTTTGATTTATTTAAAATATTGGACTTTTGTACTAACTAACTTCTACTGTTCTAACGAGCGCACAAGTAGCGTCACTACATTCTTTCAACAAAAACACATTATGATAAAATCCAAGTTGTGTTTAATGAATACATTGTTATTGCTTTTGACTTTCACTCGAATAAACTAAAAACGTGATTGTTAAACAAAACTGAAAGCAATAATAAATTTAAATTTAGTTACTAGCCTTGATTTAAATGTTTCTTTACT
>NCKU01003538.1:0-14812 GCA_003675995.1 Dinothrombium tinctorium | reverse complement strand
TCGTTCTTTTCCAGATATCGCTCGATGTAATTATAATCATTTCGATGAATGAATGTGATGAAATCTTGCTCGTCAACGTTAGCATCAGATGAGTCGATTTCGTTACAAAGTTGAAACTTGACCATTGAGACCAACTCTTCTAATACAAAATCGTCGCCATTTGATGAAGAAGAAAACCACTTAGATGAGCATCGAGTTGACGCAGAATTGTCACTCGTTTGTGAAACGAATGGTCTGAAGCTTTCTTTTACTTTCAAAGACATAATTTAAAATAATTATTCAAAATAAAAAGAGCTAAGAAGTTGGTTTAATAGAATTGAATTCTCAAACTTAAGTTATAATTGCAAGTGATGCCGTTCTCAGGGATTCGCATCTAGTATTTATACAAGAAGCACGAGCTTCAAATTTTTAATTGAATAGATTTATTAAGAAAAGGTGTTTCGAACTATGTACAGTTAAGAAAAGAAAAATCCGTCATACCACGTGGTTTGAATAGGGGGGATAATAAAGCGATTCACGAAGCCAATTCCCCTGTTCGCGCAGTCTCTAAAAGCGAAGGGTGCCGGATTTTTCTTTGCTTAACTGTACATTTTTGGATAAATTAATTCAATTTTTTTGGTAAAATTGGTTTTTCCAAAGCATAAGCGTTTAGCTTTTTTTCAATCGACTTACAGTCTAGAAAATTGAATTCAAAGATGGAAATTTTTCGTCAAATTTTTTTTAGTATAGGAACCAATGTTTTAAAATCATATCCGCCACGTGGACATAAAAAACAATTTTTAGCGAGTGGAAAGTTTCTACGGAAAAAGAGAATTTCTCAACTATTAGAATCTTTAGCCTTTCTTTAAACACTTCAATTGTGTGAAATGAAAAATTGTTTTCTAGATCTTTTTATTAGCTCTAGCTTACTCGTAAACAAAACAAAAATAACGAGCAAGAAATTCCAGACTAAATAAACTCATTGAGTAATATTTATGATGTAAGATGTTGCTTGCTTTTCCTTGTTAGATATTGTTTTGCTTTTTATAATATATTTCATTTTTGAAAGTTAAAACAAACATTTCAGAACAAATTATAACATCATCTTTGATAATTTCTTTCTCGGCAAAGTTCGTTTTGACAAATTAAGATTTATTTAAAAACGATAAATAAATTCATACTCAAAATTTTTTATGCATTGATTGAATCTGATTGAAATTGAAATTATATTCATCGGAATTTGTCAGGCTTTTAAAATTAGACTGATATAAACTTGAGAAAACAATTTTCGCACTTCAACAAAATATCTTATTCATAGAATTAATTTTCACATACAACTTTTTCACCATTTGTAATTTTTTAATTCGCTTCCCCTCATTAATTGAAGCGGTAATTTCCGAATCAAAGTTTTAAGTGCAATAAATTTTTCAATTAGATGCAAATAAAGAAAATTTTCATTACTATAAGCTTGAATGTGAGTTTGAAAATTAATTTCAAGAATTTTACTTTAAATGGAAATTCTCGAAACTTTCTTATTTAATAAAATTTATTTTAACAGAGCATTAAGAGTAAAAAACTAAATCATGACCCGGAGAAATACAAGTTGCTAAATTAGTCCTGAAATTAATTCATTAACTCTTTAATGCTTCTTAACATTAAGCTATCTATTGGCAAAAAATGCATGATAATTTTAAAGTAGATAAGGTTTTTGACTGCCCTCCCTAAACTATTGTTAAACCAATTCTTTATATAAACCAATATTTTTGATATCAAAATAATCATCGTTTACCAATGGAAAACTTTTAAATGGAGCATTTAATTGAAAGATTTTGCATTTTGATGATATTTGAGGAGAATTAGAGTTCACTCTTGACTTCCCTTGAGGGATGCTACTGTTTTAAAGAACTTGTTAATGTTTTTCACTCTTAATGCAATAAGTGTTTCACATGATACAAAAATTTAAAGAATAACTCATAACATCGCATGAGAAATTATTTTAATAATAAAAATTTCATATTGATTATAAAATTTTAAATTTTGCATTAAAATCGCGTGCAGTAAACTAATTGTTAAAAAATCATTTCATTTAAAATGAAAGAATCAACAATAACTCTTACAAACACAAATTAATTTCTGATGCAATGCTTTGAGTTATTCTTTAAATTATTGTCTCGTGTGAAACACTTTTTGTATTAAGAGTGAAAAAATTAACATTAAAGTTCTTTAAAACATCAACATAACTTAATGGAAGTCGAAAGTGACCTCTAATTTTCCTCGAATATCATCAAAGTGCAAATTTTTTCAATAAAATGTTCAATATAAAAGTTTTTCATTGGTAAACTATGATTATTTTGATATCAAAAATATTAATATTAAATATTAAACTATTTTGCGAAATATTCTAATTCAAAAAAGTGGTTTTTTACTTTCTGAACAGCCTGTAATTAATTAATTTTATAAAGTTAATATTAGTTTATATTTTATACTAATTAAATAAATAAATTTAATAAACAGATGAATAAAGATTTTTTACCATTTTCAGCCTTCACTTTTTACTCGATGTCCACTGGACAATTATGAGAAAATAAAAATTCGGATCGTTCGCAGGCAACGGTCCATGAGTTTGCGCACAAAACGAAAAGCAGACGATGTTTGCGAAAATTGAAGCGATGAAAATTCTAATTTTACATTTATTTTCAGTCGCTTTTTTCGTCGTTTTAATTTCAATTTACTTTAATTTCAAATTTTGTGAGTACCACTTTTGCTTTAATCACCCATTTGATTACAAATTAAAATACTTTTCGAAACAACACTTTCAGAGCTCACATTCATACATCGATAGTTTCTCACTTTATTTTTAGTAAAATTTCGTTTCAAACGTTTTTTAAATTAATTTCTATTTGAATTCAAGCCTCGAGTAAAGAAAGCGTCGATTTGATAATTGGCATTTTGTCCTCTCGTTACAATTTTGAACAAAGACAAGTGATTAGAGACACATACTTACAATTAGCGTAAGTTTTTCGCTTGTTTGTCATTGAAAATTTTGAGTTTCGCTTCTTACTTTTTTTTAGCAAAGATGTGCCAATAATCATCAAACATTATTTCATCATTGGAAATAGTGATTGCGAAATTCCTCCTTATTTTCGCCAAGATTTATATTCGTGTCAATTATTTTCTCTAAACGCTGAAAAAGTTTTTCAACCCATGCTTTCAACTCATTTTACTAAATCTATCGATGGATTCTCCACTCTGAGTGAAGGTTTTTCATTTTCGGTATTAAAATAATCTTTGCGACAATTTATTAGAATTCAATTTTACTTAATTTGAGGTGAACAGCGATATTTTAATCACTCATATCGGTGTATTAAGCTGCTTGATTCAAAATGGTAGCGAATATGTTGTCACGCTATGGAATGCTTTAACCGAGGTTTTTCACTTCTTTGTCAAAGCAATCATATTTATACAATTTTGCCCATTTAGGAAATTATAGTTTCAAAAACTATTGGTGGTGAAACTGAACTAAACGGATATACTTACGCAAAGCTTTCACCTCAAATTTTACTACCTCGAAATTTTATAGCTTTATTGATCTTGAATTCAACGTCAACTTTAAGATGTGAACATACATCTTCAATTTGGAATCTAGATGTTGGATTAATAACATTTTTGAAAGTATGAGATCAATTTTTGCTCTAACAATGTTTAAAATTTTTGCATTTTTAAGACTTACGATTATTCGAGGCACCCTTCGATAAGAACATTTTCACCAAAAGACAATGTTGTAACAAGTTTTTTGTATAAAGTTGCAAGTAAGAATTTTTTACTTCTCACTCGGCTTTGACAGTCATTTTTCATCTTTTTAAAATTTATTTCTTTACAGGTGAAAATTCTTTGAGAGACTACATTGATTCATATGCAGCCGAAGCTGATAAATATTCGGCAATCCTTCATGCAAATAAATCGCGTTTGAAAAATGAAATCAAAGCTCATAATGATATTCTTATTGTAAACACGCAAGATATTTACCGCCATTTGCCCGAGAAACTATTGCTTTTTATGAATTTGTTAGTAACTTCTTTTCAATTCTAATATTTTAAGAGCTATTTATTCATTTTCTTAGAATGGTTGAAAATCACAATTTTAATTATATGTTGAAAACTGATGACGACTGCTTTTTGAATATACCACTGATTTCACACGAATTGCTGAACCTCTCATTTGAAGAAAAAACATGGTGGGCGAAGTGCGTTACCTCATTTGTTTCACTATGACTTAAGAAATTTTAAATTTAAGTTTTCGCAAATTTTGGGCCGTTGATTTATATGGTAAGTGGAGTGAAAGTGAATACGAAGCACCGGCGTATCCCCCATTCGCTTGTGGATCTGGTTACTTAATCACTTCTTTTCTCGTTAATTGGATTGTTATCAACAAAAACTTTTTACATCGCTTTCAAGTAGCCATTTTTATTTAAATTTACTTCTTATTAACTCTAATCACTGCAGGGCGAAGATGTTTCAATGGGTATTTGGTTGTCTTCTCTTTCGCCAAAGTATTTTCAAGTTTGTGAATATTTAATCAAGTTACTTGATCAAATTTGTTTTTAAATAGGACGACAGATGGTTTTGTGAACGCAATGAGAATATTAAAAACTCACTATCAATAGCTCAACTCAAAACAGGAGAAATGAGACATATTTATGAAATAATGAGGAACAATGATTGGAATAACTGGTTTCTGAAATGACAATCGCTCGCTCGAGTAAGTTGACCCCATAACCGGAAATCGTGTCAGTCTATTGTTGCAAAATAATCGCTGAATATTTTATTAAACTTTATTCAATAGTTAATTTGAATCCAGCGAAACGGGCTATGATCAAAAACGGTTAGCTAAATTAACGTGAAAAAACGGCGTTAAACTTGAACTTGATCTCTTGAAGATTAAAAATTTTAATTACCTTCACATAAACGCTAGAGTGAATATTTTGTTTGAAAGTTTAAAATATCAAGTTTAATTTCGCCGAAAAAGCTTTGTTAAAATTCAAATTAAAGTCTGGGTCAAATTTTTGTTTACTCGCTTTTCAAACAAGTAATTCAAGTTAAATTTAATTTCGTGAAAAACAAGCGAAGTAACCGCTTCCAGATTTGAATAGTTGAAAAGTTATTTTCAAAGAAATAAAGTTTTTCCAAGTGATTTATTTATAAAAAAGCAGTAAATGCACGAATCTAATTTATGTGCACATCATTTTATTATTCGCGGTACTTCTTAAATACTGACGTGATCCTATTTCTTCTATTGCGCTTATTTCTTGAAGCACTTGCAAAAACATCGCCAATCGCCAGCCTTTTCGGAAAGCACGAATTCGGCTTTTTACTGCTATTCGAGAAACATATAAATAGAGAGGTCACAATAGCATTGAACTTGATTTGATTTTTTGAAATCATCGTACTTAAAACCTTTTCAATAACGTTTAATATTTCCATTTTAACAATGTTTTTGTTTTACGCTCTCTCTGTTTTGTGTACGCTTTTCTCGCCGTTCGCTGCAGCGATCAAGACCGAAGACAATACCGATCTTCTCTTTCTCTCCGATTGTTTGTGGCAACATAATTACTATCGAAGATTGCATTCGGCGCCCGAAGTTTCGTTCGACGTCGACTTGATACGTTTCGCGAATGAACGCGCTAAAGCGATGGCCGTTGGTAACATAACTGATATAGACGATCAGTCGCACGATGATCTAAAATACGGTGTTAACAGTGCGTGGAATATAGGCAGCGAGCAGGTCAACTGTCGAAGTATTGTCGATTTGTGGTATCGTGAAGTTAAATTTTTCAATTTCAAGAAAATTTTGATGAAAAATCGTAATACAAATCATTTCACTCAATTAGTGTGGAAATCAACGGACAAAATCGGTTGCTCTCAAATTTACGCCGATTCACCGATTCCCGGTGTTTACACTGTTTGCGCTTATTATCCGAAAGGCAATATCAAAAGCGAAATGAAGAAGAATGTTTTAAGACAAAAAGAGAACAATCGAAGTTCTTAAAATGGAAATAATTTATTATCATTATCTTTTCACTATCGAGAACAATTCCTCAAATTGCTCAACAATTTTTTCACAATTTTTTATCTTTATATCATATTTTACGAGTCGCCTAAATACCAACGAATAAATGATCAGAAAAATTATGATCGACTTGAACTTATTGTTGTTATTTCATAAATGTAAATTTTATTTTGAAAAAATTAAAACATTTTTTCATTGAGTCGCTTAAATCGTATTCACTAATCGCTTGTTTCAAATAAAGCGAATAACAGATAAAGTGGAGTAAGTTTTTGCTCAACTACATTTGTACAGTTGCGAACGCACTGAAAAAAGTTGAAGAAAAGTGCTGTTAAAGGGTTAATAAGCGCAATTAAGCTAAATATAGCGAAACAAAAGTAAAAAATTTTAGTTTAAATTCGTTTACACAAAAAATATTTCAAAGTAAATTCGAGAAATTTCACGCATTATTTCGTCATGCTAAAATACGTGCATTTTACCATCTTAACACGTCATCAGTTTGACGAAATGAGGTCATCGACGGCCGAAAGCAAACGAATTTATTTATGTCTAGTTGATGAGTTCGTTTGAAATAGAGTTAAAATTTACAAATTTTAAGTTGTTTTGATCGGAAACAATTGAGAAAAATGCGATCTGTGCGAAACTAAACATTTCAATCGCGAGTTCAAGCAATGGCGTACACTTTTGCGATCGCGAGCGACATCTGCGAGCGAGGCGCACAACAAAACAGGCGAGCACTGAGCGTGCGCAGTGAGTGTTTAAGAAAGAGTGAAAAACACGAAATCGACATTTTGTTTTCAACTCTTCGAAAGACGTGTCAGTTTCGATTCGGTTTACTTTATTTCAATTGCGTTCTCATTTTTGCCAATTCAAAAGCGAAGTATTGTTTCGAGAGTAGCGTGAATTCAAATACTAAACGCCGAAATGGAAACGTTTAACATGTTTGTGAATGGTTTAAATCGTAAACTGTAAGTATTCCATTTCTTTGAGTTCGTTTCACTTTTTTCGTTCGCCTTCACATTAATTCTCAAATTTAACTCAATTATTGTTGCTTCCTTTCGCAGCGAGCCTCACGTAAAGACACACCTGCAAAATGTGTACTCGTGTATGGCGATGGCTTTACTCTCGGCCTCAATCGGTGCCTGCGTTCATTTGTACACCGATTTACTTTCGGGCGGATTTCTCTCGTTTTTAATGTCGCTCGGTTTTGGTATCGCTTTGATCTCGACGCCTGACACCGGCAAAAATCGCAATACACGACTCGTTTATATGAATGGATTCGCGTTCAGCAGTGGTATGTTTTTTTTTCTTATGTCTAACTGTACCGTACTTTGACGAAACACCCATTTCGAAAAAACGTCACTTGTTTTCATCATTGTGTTTACTTTTACACTCCATATTTAAAAGCGTATTATTTTAAGCAATTTCCTTATTGCATTTAAATTCAAAAAAAAGAAAAAAGGAAAAGCTCGACGAAACAAGAAATGTGTTGTCACCGATTGACTGGCAACGACGAAATGTCTGCAATTATGTATCACTCTTGTGTTAGCAAACCAACAGTTGTTCCGTAGATACTTTTATCTTTATTGGCATTCGTTCGATAAATGTTAATCTGCATAGTTCGCGTCATTGCTTCGTCATAGTTTTAATTTTTTTATTATTCAATTAGCTGAATAAACTAGATGAATTGACTTTTTCTAATTGTTCTTTTCCTTAAATGTAGGTTTGAGTCTTGGACCATTGTTGAATCTGGCTATCATTATAAATCCAGCGATTATTCCAACCGCACTGGTCTCCTCCGCAATTATTTTCGGATCTTTCTCATTGTCGGCGATATTTAGCGATCACCGAAAATATGTGTATTTGGGTGGAACCCTTATGTCGGCACTCACCTTATTGTTGTTTATGGGTTTGCTTAATTTGTTCATCGGTTCAAAATTATTGTTTCAAGTTCATTTATATTTGTCGTTCTTCATTATGTGCGGTTTTATTATGTATGACACCACTTTGATCATTGAAAAGCGTCGTATGGGTGACGATGATTACATCTGGCATTCGGTTCTTCTCTTCATCGATTTCCTCGACGTGTTCCGCCACATTGTTGTCATCTTGATGCAAAAGGAAGAGAGCAAGAGTAAACGAAAGAAGTAAATTTTTATATCTTACATTTCTTTTCACACGCTAATTTGCATATAATTTTGTTTTCTTTAATTTCACACTTTGTAAAACTGCAAATTACAAACAAAAATATTCGATTTTCACGAAAACTCAAAAAAGCGAGACCCAGAAGACCAGGATTTTGTACGCTTCTGCATTCTGTTTATCTTAGTTTTCCTTATTAAAAATTTCAATGTATTGATTTAGGGTTTTATTTTTTTAAAAATAACAAGTTAACTTTTAACCAATTTCTTTTTTAAATTCCAAGCACTAATTATGAATTAATCTCATTTTACATCACTTTCAAAAGAAAGCAAACACACGATTTAAATATTATTTTCACACGCAAAAAGAAGTCGGTTGTGATTTCTAATATCATTATTTACTTAACAAGCAAAATATAGCTTGAATTTTTAATCTAAAAACAGCAAAAAAATGTGTACTAAATCTGCGCTTTCGTACGAAGTTTAATTGTGTATCACACAGTCAAAATAATGTTTTTGTTTTCCTTGCTCTCTATGAACACGAATCAATGCCCACATTCGTATTGAATTTGATACGAATTAATGGTTTATCATATATACATTCAATTGTTTGTCAATTAACACCACAAACATTTGCCTAGTTATTATCAACTTGTTCTAAAAGATTGTGTGCGAAAGAAAAACCCACGAGATTTCGATTTTTTTCTTCTAATGACACAACACTTAACGACGACCTCTTTTTAAGCTGAAAATTGAATTCAAACCTTGAAGCCATATTATAAGCGTTCTTCTCTTAAACAAGATTTAAGAAATCACTATTCATGTATTTATAGCTTTTCAAAATAGTGAACGAATTTTGAGTAATGTTCGCATTTTCGAATTTCAACTTCAAATACCGCAAAATTATAAACCTGCTGCTGCAGTGAAGGTTTAATTTTTCGATGCCTAACCTAAATTTTCTTTTATTGTGTAAAAGTTTCGAAAGAAATTAGGTGCGAATAATGAGCGAAAAATGATGAATATTTTTTAGATGCTTAACTATTTTCAGTTTGTTTTTAAAGTTAATACAGTGATAAATGATAATGCAAAAAGCATACACAGTTTATAAAAGCAAACTTAATATATTTTTGGATGAATGAAAAAAATTTTTTCGCCGCCGTTTTTTAGACGTAATAAATAAAACAAATCGAAAATTTTAGTGTGATGAAAAAAGAAATTCATTACAATTGACTCAGAAAAATTTGTTGTGAATTCATAGAAACTGTGAACATTTACTATAAACGCAAAACGATGTGAACACTTGAACACTTTTTGTAGTGATGTCGAAGTGTGTCAAATGAAAATTTTCGCTTTTTTTAGTTTCATTTTTATTTGCAAAGCTATTTTATTTTCGACAGAATCACGCCTAAACCATAATTGTAGCAATACTAATAAATCAACAAAAACCAAGTTTAAATCATTTGATGTGGTTTGAATCTATTGATTAAATATGCTTTAAATTCATATTGCAAGACTCATTGAAATTTGTTTATTAGCCAAATTGAAAAAATCTTATCTAGTAAAAAGTAAAATGTACTGCATTAGTCGATGAAAAATGATTACATCTTGCCGAAAAATTCAAATTTCGGCCACATTTTGTTGAATTCGTTTCACTTTCTAATTTTAACTTCATTTTTAATATATAGTATGCGTAGACACTTGTGTGAAAGTCATACATCGATCTGTTTGCTACTGTAACCTGATGTAATTTAAAATTCTATATATGTCAATAGAAATGCTATAGCGAAAGCTTGTTTACTTTTAAGCACGATATATTTAAATTAAAATCGATTTTTTCTCAAAAGTTTAAAGCAAATTTTATTTTTCATTTTTTATTTTACGTGTTTATCAATACTTAACATATTTCAAGCTGTGTAATCTGCTAATTTTGCTCCTTTATCTCTACTTCAATTTTAATTCGAGCACAGTTTTTATTTTTATTGCCACTTTAACAAGATACGTACTACAAATTTAAGATTAAGCAATTTTCTTCAAATTTATTCTAGAATTTAGAATATCAGTAATCGAGTTTTGCTGATTAATTCTCTTAAAAGCAAATTATTTAAAAGCTTATTATTGATTACAACTTCAACCTTATGATTTCTCTTTTTTTCTATATTACAGGCGAAACAGTTCCGATAGCGATGAGCAGTGATCTTCTTCTTATCTCGCTTATTACTATCTTAATTCTTTTTCGATGTTAATTTATTATAAAGTAACTCAACGCTTTCTTTGTTACTGTGAGCTCGTCAATTATTTAACACATTTTCTAACAAAGGTAAGAGAATAAAAAATAACGATCAGAAAAAAAATGGATCAATAAGAAACAAAAAAAGATCTGATCGATATGTTGTTAATGTTTATCTTGCTGAATAAAATAAAAAACATTTTTTGAATATAAACACGCGAATTATAATTGCGTTTTCTCTATTTGAACAGCGAAAATAATGTTCAATGATCTACGCGATGAAAATTTTAAAGCGTCACTATTTGAAAAACAAATTCTAAACGGAATAAAAACCAATGAAAGCTGTAGATACTTTATAATGTTAAAAAATTAAATTCAAAAACAACGTTAATAGAAATAAGCTCGCGTAAAAAAAAGCGAAAAATTAAAAAAAGTGAAAATAAAAAAAGCGAAAAAAATGTTTGCGGCAATTCAAAAAGGGCGCTTCGAGCGCCAGGCGCCGTCGAATGCGAACGCTATTTAACATATGATTGGTAAGTTTTCAATAAACGGCGGGATTAAAGTTACGAATGTAGATGAATTACACGTCTTTTGTGTGCCGTTCTTTTGTGTGACAAACAATCGACAAATAAAAAAGAGTGGAACACGCATTCATCGCTCGCTTCGATCGCATCGTGAATTTGTTCGAAATTCGCGTTTTCTCGCCTTTCCGTCATTCGATTCATTCATTTTTCGCCTTTTTATAATTTCATTTCGCTTTTTTCGAACAAAAAAAATTCTTTTCGCGGTGAACACTTGAATAAGAAAACCGAGAGTCCAGTGTTTCGCTCGCTGTGTGTTCGTTCGCTTTCGCTTTCATTTTTTTCGCTGCTCTCGTTTCGAATAAACGCTCGATTCTTTTGTTTCTTCGTGATTATTGTTCGCGGCTTTCGATAAGTGGACGCTTTGAGAGAGAAAGAAAGAAGAAGAAATGCCGCAAAAGAAGAAAGCGAAGAAAGGGACCGCTGCGACTTCGGCTGATGGCCGCGACCAATTGCCGAAAAGTAAACGTGTTAAACGCGAGAGTGAAAGCGAAAAAGCAACGCTCGACGGTGAGACCAGCAACGATGCGATCGCCGATGGTGTGGCCGCCAATCGAAGCGATAATGGCGAGCAAAAGAAGCCGTGCGCTGATGAAAGTAATAGCGCCAATTTGACCGATGACCAGAAAGAAGTGAACACTCAATCGGTCATAAGTCAAGCTTCGGACAACGGTGTGAAAGAAACCGCGAACAGCTCGAGTGATAAGCAGCTCGAAGACGGTAAAGATACCAAAAGTAGTGATGATATCGCTATCGATGGTAAAGAAGAAGCCGAAAAAGGCGGCGGAGATTCTACCCCAGATGTGGTCGCCGGTCAATTGTTGATTTGCGGTGGAACCAATTGGGATCTAACAGGCCGCAAGGAATTGCCGAAAACGGTAAAATCGGTTTCAACGCATCCGCGTAATCTTTGGGGTCCTCACCGATGGCGAGAGAAGATTCGTATCAAAGAAGTGATCTCATCCTCCTGCGCGTGTCATTCGGTTATTATCACAGACAAAGGTCAGGCAATGACTTTCGGTCGAAATGATAAGGGACAGTTGGGACTCGGTGACACTGTGACTAGATTCGATCCCGTTCTCGTGGAAGGATTGAAGCATGAAAAGATCATTTCGGCAGCCACTGGAAGAGGACACACGCTATTTCTGACCGATAAAGGAACGGTATACGCAACAGGCGATAACAAAATGGGACAGTTGGGTATCGGTACGCAAAGTTCAAGCGTTCTAACTCCTGCAAGAGTAAGTAATATCCCATTTCATTTACATCACTCTTTAATCTCTTATTCTTCAGTTATCATATACAGGAAGACCGATTGTGAAAATGTCGTGCGGACAGGAATTCAGTATGGTTGTTGATGCTGTCGGTAATCTGTATTCGTTTGGTTCTCCAGAATACGGGCAATTAGGTAAATCTCCTTTCACTTCAAATCGAATTGACCATTCACCACCAATTTATAATCAGGTCACAACTCCGAAGGAAAGTACTTCACTACTGGTAACAAAATATCGTACCATTGCGAAACCGTCCCGCGGAGGGTCGTTGTGTTCATCGAGAAAACGCGCGAAGGTCACATCATTCCATTGGATGATGTGTGCATCGTTGATGTTGCGTGTGGAAATAACCACACGCTGGCGATAGACACGAAAAAACGTTGCTTCACGTGGGGCTTTGCTGGATACGGCCGCCTAGGACATTCTGACACGAAGAATGAGTTGATGCCGCGGAATTTAAAATCTTTTGATTACATCAATCGCGGTGTGAAACGAATCTGGGCTGGAAGTACATTCAGCTTAGCTCTCGATGAGAACGGCATTCTCTACTTCTGGGGTCAAACGAAGTCATCAGGCGAAGCAACCATGTATCCGAAAGCTGTACAAGATTTGAGCGGATGGCACATACGAAGCGTGGGCACTGCCAACAAAAGTATCGTCGTAGCCGCCGACGAAAGCGTGATCTCATGGGGTCCAAGTCCGACATACGGCGAATTGGGTTATGGCGAAAACAAAGCAAAATCTTCCACAACACCTCAGGAATTGAAATTACTCGAAGGCATTTACGTCCACAAAGTAAGCTGTGGCTACGGACACACACTAATGATCGCGAAAGACGACAAGAATAGTGATCTCATTGAAAAACTACCAAAGTGGCCTTAGCTTTGAATTGTCGTCATTTATTCGAAAAAATGCTTTAGTAATTTATATTACGCACGAGTTAAAAAAACTACAAAATATTTGGAACAGGGAACGCATTCTATTATACCTCGCATCAAATTTGATCCAATTTAAATGTCACACAAAAAGGGTCCAACTGACTGTGTTCGATCGTCTTCATGTTTTGTGTGCTTAACCATACTCCTTCTTTCTCGAAGCGCGCAGAATGTGACTGATCCGACGTTTTCTCATTGAACCTCAATTTTGTGTGCAATCAGTGTATCAGATTTGACGCGAATGTTCCTTGTGTAAAGTAGAATCAGTATCATTGCCGAGTAAGCGGACGATTTACACAATACAAATTTTTGTTTCACCATAATTTTAGACTCATTTTGCCCTCTTTTTTGTATTTTTGTACTCAATGTTATTTACCAGAAAAACTAAGCGATTTTTTGTTCTTTTTAATTTTAATTTAGAATAATCATCTATTATCAATAATTAAAATAAAAATTGAAACATTTCATTTTTTATCGTATTTAAAATTGAAAAGCATGTTTTTCTTTTGTATACATCAAAGAATAACTGTTTAATTTGAATCAATTGAACATGAAAAGATTGTAGACTATATTACAAACAATCGCTGTCAATCTTTGAACATACTTTTCAAAAATCATTCATTAAATGTTCAGTAAACGGCTCCTGTGTTACTTTGTTTCAAAAGTTTGCTCAAAAAATCAAACTCAATTAATGTACAATTCATGCATTTCCTTGTTTCTAAACGGTAAAACATTTTTGAGTTTTGTATTCTGTAAAGCGAACAAAAATGTTACGTCAATCAATCAATTGTTTGATTTTGATATGACCAATCAATCAATGATTTGATTTTAATGACAAACGATAATTGAATAAATTTATTGAGAAAGGGTTTATTCAACAATGTAAAAACTTATTGTTGGATAAACCATCTCTTAATAAATCTATTCAATTATCTGTGAGTTTAATCTAGACCTTAAAAGATTTAGTTTCTCGATGTAAATCGTATCTTTGTTTCCGATTCTCTTTAAATAGTTTGAAAATGAATTCACGTTTATTCGCTTTGTATTTTTATTCAATTTTAGTACAGTAAAACCTCTATACAAAGCACACCAACTGTTCTAAAATATCTGACCGTTATAAAAAGGTGGCCGTTCTAGAAAGGGTGATTTTTAATTGAGTTAACTTAGAAGGGTATTTATTTTAGTGTCCGTTAGTGGAGGTGACCACTTAAGAGAAGTGTCCGTTAGTGAAGGTTTTACTGTATTAACACTTCGCAACATTTTTGATTCTCTCAATAGACGTAATTTGAGAACCATCTTTCAAGTTATTCGATTGATTTTGCTTCGTGACAAAATGCAATCGAAAGCGAATCTTTCGCATTTGTTTGCAGCGATTTGCTTTTTTTCACAAAAGGCGAGAAAAGCGAATCGTCAATAGCTGCATTCGTTTGATTTCGCCTCACGAATCCATGTGGTCATCATTATTGTATACGTTTCGATGCTTGGCGTTCATTCGTCGAACGAAACGCGCTGAATTTAAGCGTTCGCAAGCGATTGCGAAATTAATGCACACGAATGAATGACGCAAATGATTGCACACAGTGAAAACAAAATCGGTCCATAGTTTAAAGTA
>NCKU01003537.1:0-14814 GCA_003675995.1 Dinothrombium tinctorium | reverse complement strand
ATTAAATATTAGCATTTAAATTAAGTGCTTTTTTATCTTTACTAAATTATTTTTAGCGACAGTGAAAGTTATTACTCAAAAATTTTAGGAAAATTTTTGTTTTTTTAAATATAACTCATTTCAAAAGCTTGATAAAAGGGAAATTGAATCAATGATTGAAATTGATTTTAAAAAATGTAAACAAATTTTCACATAATTTGCTTAAAATTTGCACATCACATCACATATTTTGACAATTTTTGAGCAAAAAATCCTGTCTACTTATTACAGCAAAGACTTGCGAAAAGATTATTTGATAAAATCATAAACACGCAACATGAAAAAGAAAAGTTCGGATATTGAGTGACAATAAAGGTTAGGCATATTAATCATTCGTTAGATGAAAAGCATCTCTCACCTTACCATACATTTCATTGTTAATATAGTGGACTTGTGAAGGTTTAAATTTCATATCGCTATTTTTGAGAGTTCTGAGCGCATCTACTCAACATGATGACTATTTTTCATCGCAGAAATTTTACGAGGAAATTAAAATGGTTTGTTCAATGCTAATTAGAAAACATTGAATCCTTAATATGATTGGTTTGAGTGAAAATACCAATCACAAATGAAACTTGTGAATCTCAATTTTTGAATTCGGGTTAAGAAAATAAATGAAAAAGCAAAAAAGCAACTATGCTCAATCTTGCCTTTTTCGCTCGTATATTAAAAAATTTATTTTTTGTTTACCTAAGTTCTTCAGCGACGACATTTTTAGGTTAGCAAAACAAAAAGTGTAGAGAAAAGCTTCGTAATTATCCTGCGTTTAATATACTTAATCCACTGTTTAAAATGATTAGAAAAAGCTAAAAAGGAAATTATTTTCAAGAACAGTAATAAGCGAAAAAATTAACGCGAAGTGTTTTGAATCAATTTGATAACAAAATGTCAGCAAACGTATGTCATTTATAATCAGATTTATACGAGAGTAATGTGTGACAATTAAATGAACGTTTTTCTCCTATTATACATTTACAAATTTTTTAAGGTAACTTTTTTCTTTCTCAAAACATATCGTTCATTGAATTCACAAACAATAATCACTTCTGTTTACCATTCATAGTTTTGTTTTTAAAAAATTTCAAATCACAATCATTAATATTTATATTTATGTATACATACATTTATATATATTTATATATATATATTATTATCGATATATAAAACAATAATCGAATATATATAATTATGCTTCGATTCTTTTTTGTACCAAACTCAGTGTTTTGTCTTCTGTTTAAATCACTTTGTCTCTGTGTTTTTTGTTTTAAAACTTGTACAACAATTTTGGCCATCATTTTTCGCTAAACACACAGATATAAAAAGAACCTTTTCGTTTTTCTTCTCTTTTTTTGAAATTCAAAAATTTTGAATGTGATTTAGGGTAAAAAATGGTTTTCACGAGATTTCGTCTCACAAAATTTGCTTTGTTTTGTTTTGTAATAACAAAGAAACAAATGAAAAATTCTAATTTGCAAAAAAGGCGTGAATCGATTGTTTCTCGATTCGATTTTAAACAAAAAATAAAAGTAATGAAAGAGAAACGAGAGAATCAATCAAAGATTGACAAAGCAAAATACAAGTTCTTTCGTATTCCCGCTTTTTTAGTCGTAGCGTAGTTTTGCTTTAAAGAAACCAAAGAACGATGCTCAGTGTTCTAAAAGAATGGGAAGGTTGCAATTGCTGGCTAATCTCTCCCTCTCTCTGTGTCTGTCTGTATGTTGCCCATTGCAATAGATACAACAGGCACTCGCTTTTCTCAATCGTTTACTGATTTAAGATTCGAATGATTGCGTTTAAAATCATTGCTTTTTAAAAATTTCTTTACAAGTCATAAGTACGTTGTTTCACCTAAAAGTGGGCAAAAAGGAAATTCGTTAAAATAAATCAGTTTTGCTTTCGCGAGTGGCGCGAATCGTTTCGAAAATTAAGCAAAACAAAAATGTTCGACAAAAACACAAAATGAGAGCGAAAAGGTTGTGAAAAACTGTTCTATACACAAAAGCTCCTCTGTTTCGAACATAATTCTAAAAATGGATTGAAATAATGATTTAAGCGTCGTCACAACCTCCCCATTCTTCATCCGTTTCCGTTTCGGTGTCGGTGTCCGGATATTCTGTATCGCTATACGCTCCCATGCCGCCACAGCATAAACCAGTATCGTTATCGTCGGACTCTCTTCCTAAGAAGCGAATGCTGTCTGTTCCATGAAAAGAGGCACGGCAAGAAGCCGAATGAGGACTAAGCGTAGACGAACTATTCGAAATAACTTTCTTAAACATTAATACAACCTACATTCGAAAGAGAAGAATAAAATCAGATCAATAAGCAAGAGAATACCTTAAAATCGTGAGGAAATATTTTATGAGCTTTATCTTTGTTGGCTTTGTCCAATTCCTCTTTTTTCAAGACAAGCACGTAATCTTCGCCTGGAAATTCGTCTATTGTACAACTATACCTGTTCAAAACAACCATTATGATTATAGCGAAAGAGAGATTAAGTGAACTCACTCTTTGTCGTTCACTGAAGGATTGTTGTTTTGTGCGCTAAAAGCACTTAATCTTTCGCGTGTCGAGAACGAGGTACTCAAACGCGAAGAAGTGCCGGGTGAAAAATCACTGAATACCGAGGACCGATTTGACACTGAATTACTGTTCATTGAACTGCGCGATATTCCATTTATTTTCAGGTTAATACTATTACCGATTAAAGTGCTAATCGTCGAATTCAGCGAAGAACCGATGTTCGAATTCGAATTGAACGGCGAACTCTTCGATATATGGTTTCCGACATGATTACTACTAATGGTTAATGAATGATCAGAGTTCGAAGAGGAAGAGTCAGATTTTGCAGAGCACATATTTGAAGCGAATGAATTTGATGAATGCAGAGACGGTATCGAAGCGGCAGTGTTTTCGTCCAATTCGGACAACGGTCGCACGAAGAATGTGTGAAACCAAAGCGCGAACATTTTCTCTTTTTTACCTAATGGCGGGTGTTTCCAAAATTCGATTTTTGTATCACCGCTCACTAGCAATGGTATTTTCAAATGTTGACACAAAGTTTTTGATTTTTTTGATGAATCTTCAGTTTTCAATTCTATTTGTGTGATTTTCCTATTGTAATCGAATACACGCGCGCAAATCACACCCGTGTGTACTGGAATCGGATCCAAGCAGATTGTGTGAAGAACAAGCGTTACTTTACGTAATTTCGCACCGCTATTGACTAGTTGTCCGTAATATTCGACCCATCGTCGTTGACTCGGAATCGTGACACCTTTTGCATCATATGTCCGTTTTTCTCCGTAAAACGCGAGGGCATCCTTTGCGTTTTCGCACAAACGTTTGTGCAACAAATAAGCGGCGATCATAACTCCAGTTCGACCTTTACCAGCTTTGCAGTGAATGGCAGCCACATTTCGCGGATCCTGCGATAGCCACTCGTCGACATTCTCACAGAACGGTTGTATTGTATCCAATTGCGGCGGATTGTGGTCGTCGAACGGATAGCAAACCACGCGATTGTGGAAACGCGATGCATCATAATTGCGTTCCCTGCACAAATTGTAGATTCTGTAATGATCTTTGTGCTTTCGGTCGAAAAACGCGACCACGTCGTCGATATGATTGCGGTACACTCCTTCGAGTTTCTCAGCGGGAAAGCCCATCGCGATCACATTCTCGCAGATATCTGTGCGGAAAGAGAGACAGCAGCAGCATTGAGAACACGAGCGGGGAGAGAGAGTGCGAGTACCACTCACAGGTAAGATCCAAATTGAAGCCACCCTCTTGATACCGCTTCTTCTTTTTCGATACCAGTGTCTTCAATTTCGATGTCATCGTTGTAAAGATGATCATTAAAAACATATAAACACATAAATTCAGAAATCAATGGCCGCCGTCCGCTTCTTCTCCTCGCTTCAGTTTACTTGTCGAATAGACCGCAAACGACGGACGAACAGTGAAGCGCGACGCGTGTGTATGCTGTGCTCGCGGTGTGTGAGTGAGCAGTCGATTTGTTTGCGAGCGCTGCGAACGCGAGAAACAGAAAACGAAAAACGGAACGAACGGTGAAAAATGAAAAACGAAATGAATTTGAAAAAAGATGGCTCAAAACGCTTTCAACATTGCTCTCGCTTCCATTCGTTCGCCGCGGGCGCCATCTGTCGGCGGAGGGCTCAGCTGTGAAGGAAGAGAAACGCGCAGTGAGTCTCGGCTCAAACGCGCGTTGCGACTGCGCGACGCCACTGCACGCAGCGTCCGATTTCGGCTGCTTTCGCCTCGCTTTTAATTTCGATTTTTGCGAAAAATCCTCAGTTTTCAAAATTCAAAAAACGATTGTTTTTCATCGTGTCGCATTCAAACGACACAATTACTTCGAGTTCGATCCGTCTGCACACGTTCATTTGTTTGGCTGTTTGTGTGTTTCGCTCTCTTCTTTTTCTTTCGCTTCTTTCGCAGTCGCGATCGAAAAACAATTGAATCGAGCGAAGCGAAAGTGAGACAGCGATGCATAGTTTCAATTTTTAAATGCACGCCCATTCGGATAAATATTAATTCTAGAGAATTTAAATATTTTTCTTTTGAATAAATGCATAAATCAAGCGCGTCTTTCTCGTTTCAATGAATTGCTATTTGAAGAAAAAGAAAAAAATCTCAATTTGTGTTTAAACTAAAATTATGCTTAACTTTCACTTTTCTTGTTTGTTAAATGCAACTTTCACAATTTTTCTCTGCCGCTGACTGTATTGATTATGTTTTACAGTTAGGCAATAAAATTAGGGCATTTTTCATATTAAAAAGTATTAGCAAATAATAGAGAAGCGCTTTCGAAAAAAGGGGAAGAGTAATTACAAAAATTCACAGAAATTGTAATTCTAATGAAAAACGAAAAAAAGTTCTAAAGTTCTGAGAAAAATAAAATAATTATTTTTTACTCTTTCAAAATTACACTCGCACACTAAGTTTAGTGTGTGTATTCGTGTATGTGTATATATATATATGTAGTTTAGTACAGTGTTTGAATGCAAAGCGTTGTTTTAAAAATAATATGGAAGAGAGTATATTTCGCTTTGATTTTTTTAAACGCAACCAATTTAAAAACGGTTACATAAAACTGTTCTTTACGGGTTAATACACTCACCGAAACACACACTCTCTATGTGTGTTCGTTTATATATCTGCTCGTTCTCGCAATATAAAGATAACTTTATGATTGCTGTTAAATACAGCTGTGTTCAGTGCAAAAAAAAACTTTTTTTAGTTTTCAAAACTGCGAACATAAGTAAAATTTTAGAATGCACACACCATAGTGTTCGCTTTTGAAAAGTTTTGCTGGTGAATACACAGCGTTCAATACACTCTGACAAAAGCGAAACCATCGATCATATTTTATTTTGTTTGACATTCATACGAGAGAGAAGAAGCTCTAAATTTTTTCAATTCCAACTCGCTCGCGAATATATTTTCAATTGATTATTTTTAATTGCTCGATTGGCCTAAATTCAGCGTTTAATTCGCATTTAATTTTTAATAATTCATTCACGATATGTTTGTTTTGGCTCATTATTCGATTTGCGAGTTATGCTTTAATCATTTAATTTATTATCTAAATCACTATCAGTTGAATTGTATTCTAACAGAGTGAAATGAACGATTAATGAATGGCGTGATAGTGGGCAATAATTTTAATTATAAATTTTTTCGAAGAGAAATAAAGCCCATTTTGATTACGAGTACAAACATGATTAGAAAGCATCGTTTAATATTTTCCCACTATAAAGCGACGATACGTGAGAAAAATTAATTTGATTTGATTTTTATTCTGAAAAAAAAATCTTTTTCAATAAAATCGCGAGCCGAAAAAAGCACATTGAAACTTTATCGATTCGCCAATGAACTTTTCATCTGTTTATTGACATCGAGTACGACGTTGTATATAGCGAACGACATGGCATTATGCAATCAGTTGTAATAGTTATCGACTGCATAAGCAAAAATTGTCTGACATTTCTTTTTACCACTTTAAAATTTCTCGCTCGCTCTCACTCTCTCACCACTTTGTTTTTCGCTTTAAAAAATTTTCTTCGATATTATGACTGTCTCAAGGTTTGTCATGCAAATTTAACCAAGTTTTTTAACCTACAGATGAAAAAATACCTTGGCGACAGCTAAGCACATATTGTACACAGTCTGCTTTTTTAAAATCAATGGATGCAACGCTTTGTTATCATCTATCAGAAAACAAAAAAACAAAGCGATAGGCAATAACCTAAAAAATCAACGCTTTTGCCTCGCTCAAACAACGCTATCGTCAGACTTTACTTTACTCTATTTGGTTCGTTTTCGATATTCTATTTTCACCGCTTAAATATTAAGCATTGAGTTTATTTCAAAAAACGTCTCACTTTTTCTTATTTTTCTTGAGCTACTGCTGTGTTATATTACCTTTCGAGAATATTGAGTGTAGAGCAAAAATATTAATGCATTAAATATGAGTTTTTAAATCATTAAAAAAACAAGCGAATAAAAAACGGCGAGCATATAAATATTCTATTCGTGTATAGAAGGGTGAGCAAAAATATTCTATAAAGCAGTTTATATAGAAATAGTGCTGCGAAAAGGAATTTATGTAAGTCGAGCAGTAGTTTAATGCATACGTGATAGACTATTAATTTGGCTGAACAGTACAAAATTAATCGATATCAACGCTTATGTTTTCTTTCCTCTCGCTTATTGCGGTGAATACACTCACGTTTGTGTGCAGACAGACATGTTGAATAAACTAATGACTGTAGTGTGAGTATATTTACAATATACTCGCAGTACCTTGAAGAGTACACAAACCTTGCGTACGTAATTCTCGCTGCTTTAAATTCTCTGGCATTCTCTTTTCTATTTTCTCCATCTTGGCAAAACTTAAAATTTTGATGAATGCATTATTTAGATTATCGCTTTACAACAGATCTAACACTCGAAAGGCGTGGATATTTCATGCACATAAAGAAAGAAGAAAGCAATTCATACTCAGTGAGTAAAACGAGTAAACATTGAATTTATGAGCGATTAGCGAAATAAATGAGATTAAAACTTTTCTTCACTTTCTCTCTATTCTTTACAATTTGTCAATTTTTTTCAACGATCACAATAATAGGTTGTTGTCAAAAGTACACAAAGCTGGAAACAATATGATGACAAGAGTAACATAAAAAATCTCGTGCAATAAAAAATAAATTCCTCTCAAGATGAATCGAATTCATAGGTAGCAGAGTAATTGCATACTACAAAATACATTGTTTTTAAAAGCACAATATGTTCTAGCATTCATTAAAATCCATATGAATGACGGATAAAAATATTAAACTTACATAGAAAACAATTGAAACGTTTTTACTTTTTCTTGTATATCATTATCTTTGTCTTATTGTATCGATCTATGTTACGTAAAACTTTTCTTGCGTTTCAACCTTACTACCATTCGAGCTTTCAATCGTACATACAATCGTTTACTAAGAAGAGAATTTAATTAGATACAGAATTAGCTTATATTTGATTACAAAGAAATCTTATTAGGCAACGACAAACTGAATTCGCAATCATCATGCCTCGCTATATCTGAAGTGATTACATTAGATCTAGAGCAGCGCAACACAAGTGAAATTCGAGATTTCATCTTATTTGAGAGAGCGAAAAAAAATGAAAATTCTTTTTTAACTTTGAACATTGAACAATATATCTAAACTAAAAGAATAGTTGGACAAAAGCAAAGAAGATAAAACATAGTTGAATGTAGAAAAAATTAATTCAAAAAAATTAAAATTCGCAAACACACGAGAACTCTTAAAATAAAACAGCGCAAAACTAAAATAAATTTTTTGAGATTTCAATTCTTACTTTTTGTTCGTTTTGCTTACAATAATGCAAAACAACTCCGTTTAGAAGTGTAATTTTCATGGAATGGGCTCCTAAAACATTTGTTGTAACCGAGAAAAAAAAACAACAAAACAAATGCACAGAAAGTATGTTGGCACAAAAATTGCAGAGCTAAAGAAATCAGTAAACTAACGATTTTTTAAAAGTACATAAAAAATAGAAGAAGTTTACGAAATTTGAATCAACTCGCTTCTCTCGCTTATTTGCACAATACATTCATTAAATTCACAAAGCATTTCAAACAACGCGAATAAAACCAAATTCAAAACTTTGTAAAGCTAACAAATTTGTAAGCCGAGAGAGAGAGAGAGAGAAAAAAAGGAAAGACAAACAATTTAGTATTGTTGAGTAAATGACAACATTTTTTTGTTCATGCACATTTTTTTTATTTATTTTCTCTGCACATATACGTACTCATACACACACACCAAACAAAATTGGAACAGAAAAAATTTTTTTTCGTGTGATTTCCTTAAAGGAAATGATTTCCTCTTCTATTTTGAAATATCAAAAGCGAAACATCGAACTATCTTCACTAAAGAGCGTTTTTTTCATAATTTAATACGCGCGATAACTTATACCCTTACGTCGGAAAATTTGCTCGATATGATTACCTAGGAAAGTTGGCTGCTGCCACGTGATTAATAAAAAAAAGCGCTCAGAAAGCATCTTCAAAAGTCTCTTATCGCCTTAATGTCTGAAGAGGAAACTTTGCGCTTAAACAATAATTGTTTTAAATCCACAATATCAAAAGTGAACATTGAAGAAAAAAATCGCCTCACTTCTTTTCGCTTAATGATCGTTTGAAACATTTTCTCTTTTTTTTCTTAATTAAAAGCAAACACCATTAAATAGTTCAATAACTTTGTAAACACACACACACACACACACATGGGTTTGCCTTTACTTTCTGCTTCTTCGTAATTTGAAGAAAAGCAATAAGCGGCAGTGAATTGCTTAAAGAAGCTCATTTATTTGGTTTGAGAGCAAAAACGATGAGCGTAACGAGATTCGAATGCAATTTGCTCGTTTTACTTTCACTTTGGTCGTTTACGTCGGAATCGACCGTCGCTGCTGCTGCAAGTAACAAGTGTCCATCGATCACAGCTATAAAGCCATGTAAATGCGATCAGCTCAAGCAACGTGTCATTTGCTCATCATCAAAGAAATTCGATTCAAGCAAAGTATTCAAAAGTATCAAAACAAACGATCGCAATGTTTTCGTTGAATTTTACGCGAATCCATTGCCGTTTTTTACGCTCGACGAGCATTTCTTCGATGGCTTACGATTTCGGCGTATCTCAATCGTTAATAGCGATTTATTTTATATCGATCCGAACGCGTTCAAAGATATAGAGACAACAATCAGAGCGCTTATTTTTACCAACAACAAACTATCAAATTTTATGATACCGGGAAGAGGCGATCTCTTCGACGCGTTCAGATACATTAGCGATCTTCGCGTAATCGTTTTGCACAGTAATCAATTGACGGAGATACCTTCGAACGCATTTGTTCCCTCACATCAGCAGCCTTCTAAACTTTGGTTCATCGATTTGTCGAAAAACGTGATCACAACGATCGGTGAGAATGCATTCGCTTCGCTCGAGCATTTGACTTATTTGGATTTATCTAACAATCGTCTAAAGTATTTGAAGCGAAATTCATTCGCGATGATTTCGCGAAAAGTTGCACGAAAGTTAACGATGTTTATCAGTGACAATGCATTGAACGCAAACAGTTTTGAAATCGGCATCTGGACGAATATCAATCGTCCGCTCGAGCTTTACTTGCATCGCAACGAGATTACGTTTTTGAATAGATCCATTTTTGAGCCGCTTTTGCTCAGCGACATCAGACATTCGTTCGAGCTCGAAGAAAATCTCTTCGCTTGCGATTGCAAATTCAAATGGATTTTTGATCGGCAAACATTATTCAAGCAACGCTTGAAAGGTATCACCTGTCATCGAAATGAAGATGTGTGGAATTTGAATGCTTCATTCTTTCGCAATTGTTCATCGCTAGAATACAAAGCGAATATCGAAAGCGATGCGAGCGTTGCGAAAGAAGCTAACGTTTCACGCGAAATGGCAAGCAGTGAAACGTATCATTCGAATCACACAGAGGTGAAAATGAAAAGCTTTGCAGAGAACGAAATACTGACAGGCGACATGCAAGAGGGCAGGTACTGTCCTGTTGGTTTCTATCATTGTCAGCACGGTGCATGCATTCCTTTATCTTACGTATGTAATTCAAAATCAGAATGCATTCACGGCGATGACGAAGACTATTGCGATCGTAAGAATCAGGCTGTTAAAGAGGTTCTACTCTCGCTGCTGCTCGCGTGTTCCGCGAATGCATCGAGCGCCTTACGATCGATTAACTTTAACTTCAACAATGATACAATTAAGCTGATTAAAAAATTGTCCTTCGACATTGAACTCACTTAGAAAATTGTGAAAGTCGGTGAAATCTTTTTCGTCTTAAGACTACGATTACAGCACTCGTGTTTAAAATTTATCAAAAACGTCACTTTCACCTGGCACGGAATTGAAGAATAATTTTTTAAATTTTCCACTCTTAATTTTAAAAATTTACACCATAAATAGGAATTTAATGTTGTATAAGCTTTGAAAATCATTAAATTTCTCTTGTTTATGCATTCTATTTAAAGACGCGTGGTGCTCAAGGTTTGAAAATTTTCTTCCTTTCTTTCGCTATTCTCACTTTTTATTAACTTTTCAAACTCTCGATGTAATCACTTCTTTCAATACATGCATGCTCGTAAAATGTCACAAGGAAGCGTTTATATGTTTAAAAACTTTTCTTCTTTCTACTTTTATTCTTCACTCATTTCGCTTCATTAATATTCATTCGAAAATGAATCGAAATATTGCAGCTTTCGATATAATGCGCAATTTTCATTTCTGCAAAAAGTTTTTTAGACATTTTTTACACGGCAACAAGAATGAAAAGCGAGAAAGAAGAGAGCGTGTTGTGTGTGAACTCTAACTGTTCATTGCGATTATTAACGGATGACAAAATGCAGATGAAACTGTTAAAACGGGGAATTCGAGAAGGGAATAGTGTTCGTGAGGGACGCGTATACACAGGATATTGAATATTTCAATGCTGCGAAAGAGAGAGAAAGAGAAAAACGTTAATATAGATTAACGAATATAATGAGCATTCATTGATCATATGCCTTTTTTTGTTGCTACAGGTTTTCTGTTCGGCGTTCAAAATTAAAAGTTAAAAAAGAGTGCTGCACAAAAAGTTTACGGAAATCAATGTAATGCACGTTTATAAACGGAAAGGAATCAATGCACGTCAAACGGATGGCTGATGAGATCAGATTCCCGGTAGCAATGTGCATAGCTTCGCGAGCTTTTTTCAGGTCAAATAAACCCAAATATAAGCAAATATGCGCACCGGCTTTTCGAAAATATACAGATACAACATGAAGCAACTTCATTCGTTGAAAGAACTCCTATACACAATAGAAATCTATGTGCACTAATTGGATATACACAGGATACTTTCGTAATTAAACGGGAAAACGGAATCGAACCACACGTAATAATACTTACTTTCCGGCGAATGTGCGAACAGAAAAGTCGTTACATTTTTTTATTCGAGCATTTTTCGCAAGAAAATTGATCGCTTGATAAATTACAATTGAAACAGAAAATCTATAATAAATTAAACTTTTTGTTCGCTTTAATTCGTTTTAAGAATTTTGCAGAAAAACTTACATTATTTTTTGCTTAGTTCTTAAAAAATTGATTTATATGATAATTTACCACATAAACCTTTGAATTTCGTCACTTTGAGGCCAATGAAACGTGCGGAATAAGAAAATATAAAGAGTGGCTGCGTTTACGCAAACATTGAATGCGAATTCAAGTATGAGTACAAGTGTCGAGTTTGGCTGCACATTCAAACGCCATACGATAAAGGCCGGAATGAAATATCGAAATTCGAGCAATTGCTGTGGAATTATCGATATGCAGATACATATAACGAAGAGGCACTTCCAAAGCGTATCTTTACGCTGCAACAAATATAAAAAGCACCAACCGGTATATGTACAAATTGGAATATAAAGAAAAGGCAGTATCGAGTTCTGGCGATTAATTATTCGCCTCCATATATAAAACGTGTAATGCCGGTTATCTGCGAGTAAATATGGATGGACGTAAGTAAAGTGCTTCACTGCGAGTGCCATGCATAAAGCAGTGAATAACACTTTCGATGGATTTCGTAAAATGAATGCGATGAACTTTTTGACGTTATTTTTCGTGTAAATCCACGGAAAAGAAAAACAGCTCAAAAATCCTAAAAAGTATAAAACTTGCGACAAGTGAATAACTGCCGAATGTGCGCTTCTGTCACCAAGAACAATGCCTAAATGAAGAAGAGTGTCATAGAATGTTATTATGAAATCGGGCTGTTAAAAATCAAACCTTTATTGTAAGCCAGAAATATCAAAAACATTACTCCAACGATCAAATAACCAAAACATAAATATAAAATGCTCGGCAAAGAAATGATTATTGTCTTTAGAAACTTTGTTTTACGCTTTGATCGTTCAAAGTTTGATTGAATAATCTGTAAAAGTAGAATTGCAATAAAGAGAAATGCAGTGTTAAACTTAATAAATATTGTTACTTTGAGTGCTGTGTAAGATGCGAGGAAAAAAAGCCAAACAATATTTGTTTGTCGAAAAAATAGCGAAACAAAACCGAAAACAGGAGCAATCCATTGATGTTCACTGCTGTGATAAAAATACATCAAAAGAATAAAGAACAAAGAACCGGCGTCAGTGTAAAACAAAAATGTGAAGAAAAACAACGGGGGAAAAAATGAGAGCGAGAGCGATGACAGAAGTAATTTTAATTTTGTTGCTTTCTGTAAAGAAAGTTTAGTTAATATGGATAGAGATAATAGCAGATAACTCACAGGTGTATACCGATGCAATTGTTCACTGATTAAATAGAGTAAATACGTATTCGCGACCGTAAACACTACATTCATAGAACGGAGCATAAAAAGGGGACATATTTTAGCGGAATCTTCTTCACCAAAAGCGTAAAGCTCTGAAAACGGTTTCAAGAAGCCGAGAGTAATGAGATAAAGACCAGGTGGTGTGGTTATTTTTGGATCCCACTGTGGAGAAAGCGAAGAGAAATGTGAGTGCGAACGGTAAAGCAATGAGTGTACGTACTGTAGTGAAGTTACCGACACAATAGTGTCGCGCTTGCTTCACGTGAAACTGCTCATCCATATAAGCAACGGACACCTCTTCGTTGACCAAAACGAATACGGCAAGTATTGCGGAGATGTAACCGATTGAAGAGACAATGGCGATACGCTTAAATGTGGTGTCCGTCGAAACGGATTGAGGCGAGCAATTCGCGGTCGTCTCGTGCATCGCTTTCGTTCGAAACGCTCGCAATTTTCATTCGAATTTTGCACAAATTTCGAAATGTCAACAAACACTGAGACACGTGGACACGACGGCTTCCACTGCTGGGGTCGTCTCCTCGCTGCGCCGTCCTCCGTCTCGATCAACAGTGGCTATCTGCTTGAATTAATGCCGAAACTTTTCCCAATTCGAGGTTGATTTCAAACGAAACAAACTATTTAAATAAAGAAGCAACATCTGAATGTTTTATTTTTATTTAGTTCACAAACTTCTTTTGGTAATTAGCCACAGTAAACAGTAAAAAGTGCCCACTATGCCAGCCCTCTCAATGTATTTCTTATAGCGAAGCGCATGTGATCGATCAGATTTTTTATGTTTAGTGTATCGACGATTAGTAAATTTTGAGCAAATGAAAAGTAAGAGGGGACTCAAAGCTAATTATAATGAAACAAAAATAACCAACCTATATGAGGTAGCAGTAAATTTAATCCAATTAGTTTCCAAAACAATCGCCTATCAAATTAAAAATATAAATTTTGTTGCACGTTTGCCAAAACACCACTCATATTAGCAATAGTCATCGAACAAAGAGTTACGACCATAATCTTCGTACTTCGCTCTTTTCAACAAAAGCAAAGCATGACCGATTCGGCTATCATCAATGCGATAGCAAAACTCGTGCATAAAAGCACTGTGCAAACAGCACATTTGCGTTTTTCGCCAAAACTTGCTTTTTCTCAAATTAACTAGTCGCTTCACTCTCTACGATCTCGGCACAACCTGCCCCACTTTACCATATCTATCACCGACACCGTCTCGAGTATCGGCGTTGCTTTCTCCGTCTTTGTTAAACTTATTTATTATTTTGTGTACCTCTCGCGACAAACGCATTTTGTATTCGGTCTTTTAACGAATAATAAAATCTCTCGACTTTAACCATCTAATCTTTTGCGCACCAATCGAAATTCAATTTTGCGGCGCTAAAATCGAGTCTTTAGAAAACTGTAAATTTTTGTCAAATGCGCCAAATTTTTTACATTAGATGTGAAAAAATAAGCCACCTTCAATTTTGGCTGGATTCTTGGTCACGTGAAAATCGCATGCAATTCGGCTAAACAATTAATACATATGCGAGTGTGATGAAAATTTTTGGCGAGATGTAATATTTGAGTTTATTTTAAAGTTATTATGAATCAAACAAGACAAGTTAAAGTAAAAATCAAGTTTAAACAAAGGCAATTGGTTAAATACTCGAGTTGAACAGTTTAGCTACAAGTTTTGAGACTCTTGTTCGCTCTCTCTCTCTATCCCCGCATCTTATGCAAGTGGTGAGTGCTTATATACAGTCAGAGACAGATTGTTTTGCATCTGAACTTGCAATCGACACTGATATCGCACATTTTAAATGCAAAATT